>MCJB01048686.1:237063-252698 GCA_002018475.1 Nicotiana obtusifolia
CCCCCCCGGAAAAAACAAAAATCCAAAAAGGTATCCTTAATATCTGACTTTGGATGCACTTTCTTTTTGCCAAACGAAGGGAGATGTCTATCCTGTTGAGACAGATGACAACTCTGGAGTCAGTCAAGTTCTTGATGCTCACTGGGGTGTTCTCAATGATGAAGATGTAAGAAATTGTTAACTGTTACTCAATGGTGCCTTTGTTCCATTCTAGATGAAATTCTTTTCATATTTTTGAAGGTTTTGATGTTACATCCTTTTTTATTCAGCATTTCCAGGGAATCTGTCATCTGAGTCTCGAATTAGACCATCTTGCCTGACATTAGATGCAAATAAATCACATGATTGTTTCTCTATACTGTAAAGGATATGAACTTAAATGTGCAATTTATGAGGGCTGTTCTGATATCTAAATTTTGCCTGCTTTGTGTTATTTTTCTTAGAAAACCAAAGAACATCCTTTTGTTATTTTGCATTTTCCATGTATTGTATATGGCTGGCTTATTGCTTTTGCTCTCTATAATAAAAGAACCAAAGGAAGGAATAGTTTGATCTCTTCATCTTTGCCACCACTGAGACTAGGATGGCCTGAAATACATCTGGGGAAGCTTTAATATACCCCAACTGGGCTAAAATAGAATAAGTTGATCAGATTTTAAGCACCATATATGAAATGTGATCTGTACAACTTGTATTTCACTGTTCAAAAAAAAAAAAAAACTACAGCTTTGCCTCCTTAATTTCTCACTGATTGCATTTTCTATTGATGTAGTTTTTGTCGCAGTTGTCTTTTTCTTGATGTTTGCTTGAATAATTTCCATGGGGAAATGGCCCATAATATGCTGCAAATTCAAAGGATGTTCCAGATTGAGAACAGCTTTTGCTAGTCTTTTCATTCTTGAATTCCATGTCTTGACGATTAGTCCATTTAAATTGAAAACTGCTTACAAGTGATGCTTACATTAGCCCATGGCTTAATTCTTCCAGACAAGTGGGCTTCGCTCACATACTTTGTCAATGCTTGTGAATGACACTCCTGGAGTTCTCAACATAGTCACTGGAGTTTTTGCTCGACGAGGGTATAACATCCAAGTATGTTCAAATATTTGCGCTTCTTTTAACAGAACCCAAGTTTCCTCGTCCTTTTGTCTTCCATTTGTATTTTTTTTTTCATACTTCAATGTATTGAATTATGCTCTCCAGAGTTTAGCTGTTGGACATGCTGAAGTTGAGGGGCTTTCTCGTATTACAACGGTTGTTCCTGGCACAGATGAGTCAGTTAGCAAATTGGTGCAGCAACTGTATAAGTTGGTTGATATTCATGAGGTAAGTAGTCATCTATCATGAGTGCTTGCTCAGTATCCAATCCGATGGAAGATTTTGTACTGTTTCAATTTAAAAATTGCTGTCGACTATTGAATTTCCTGAGTGGCAGGGAAGTGCGGTGGTGTAAGAATGGTGATTTTTTATTGGTCATTTTTTTTTTTCACAAAATTGTGGCACAATATGTGTAATATTGGAAAACAGTTTTCCAAATTGAGTATTAATCTTATAGATTATTATGTTCACTTCTTTTTCTTTTTCCTCTTTTTGGTGTGGCTTCCAGAAATTGTTCCTCGAGTATTGAACTGCTCATGGATTTATTTAACAGTTGATGTGTATGTAATCATTCATATTATGAGCTTAATGTGTATGCCTTAGATTTGGTATGGCATGTTATTCCTTTTAGTATAATGAGTGATTTTTATGCGTTGTGATGTTTAATGACACTATTATTTTCAGAATATATCAATTGAATGACCTTTACTCTTCTACATCTTTTTGTGTGATTGGGGCTAAACAAAAAGGTGCATGTATACAGTGGCATGCATCTTTTCATGCCATGTCCCTTAATTTGAATTTATTTATGTTTAACAAGGGACCAATTTGTCTAATTTTTAAAACAGATATGGTTTGAAGTTGTTTCTCAGCTGGTTTCTCCGACCTAAGTTGAGCGAACTCTTCATTTTTGGTGTCGCACCCGTCTCGACACGGGATGGGAGCAGGATACGTCCCGGATTCGGTCAACTAACTTCGGATACTTTGACCTGAGTCCATCGACAAATTTAGGGGGAAATTGAGGTTTTGATTTCTCAAAATTAAAAATAAAACAAATTTAAGATATGGGAAATGGCATACCTTCAATATTGTGGTACTTTTGTCTCATATTTGCTGCTTTGTGTTTCAGAAAAACCAAGTATTCAAGGGGTCGTGTTCTGAGTTTGGACTTCCAGTAGACAGTAGCAGCGATATAGATGGAGAGTTGGTGGAAGGCCTTAAATGGCTTTCTTTTTCTCTTTATAGCTCTATTTTTGATAATTTTGAAATTTTTTAGCCGAATCCCCACACCTGTATCCATACCTGGATCCGCACCCCCAATCTTAAAATTTAGATTTTGCCGGATCCGATCCGACACTCGGATCCGTGCCCGTATCGGATGCCCACACCCGAGTCCGAGCAACTTAGTCTCCGACAACAGAAAACTATCTTTTGGTTCTTATCTGGACCTGCTTCCTCTAGTTAAAATGCAACTGCTGATTCTTATAATTTTTTTAGAAAAGCAAGTGCATTTTTTTCTAGACTTTTTAAAAAATCTTAATCCTATGTATTTTTTTTTTAAAGAAATTAATTCCAGAACCAGATCCAAACATTTGCTGTCCAAACCAAAACCAAACAAATAAAGATAAATTGTATTCCAAGCCAAGAGTCAAGTAATCCATATGACTGTCTTAAACCCAATATTGGTGTCCACCATGCAACAACTTGTTAGGATATCCTAGCGATCTAAGATTTCGATGTTAATTTGCATGCGAATGAGCAGAAAGTGATAAATGGTTTTGATTTATTGCATGCTATCAGGTTCGGGATATTACTCACCACCCATTTGCGGAAAGAGAACTAATGTTGATAAAGATTGCTGCGAATGCTGCAGCACGCCGCAATGTTCTTGACATCGCCAGCATTTTCAGAGCAAAAGCTGTTGATGTGTCTGACCACACTATAACTCTTGAGGTAAAGATTCGTTTACACTAGTACTTTTAGTTTGTCCTCTCTGGACCTGATTTAGAGAGTTGTCTTTGGTAATGGGTGTATGGTATGCCTAGTGGTTAATGCAAGAAACATTGTATTTTTTAAATTTCTGATCTTTCGTTTTGGTCTCTCAAATGTGCCTGCTTCATCCTCCATTTCCCACCTTGTTAGTTTTACAGGACGTGTATGCATCATTCATTGCTGATGCTTGATCACTTAAGGTTTTGCACTTCAATAAAGTTGACATGGACCAACTATTGCTTTTATGAACATGCAATCATTCACCATTTCCAATTTGATCCCTCTGGCTATCGTGGGTGATTGTGGATCAAATATAAGATGATGGATCAGATTTCTTGGTTCTTTATGTTGTACAGAGTAGCACTCTTAAGCTTTGTCCTGAAGAAGAAAAAAGTTTGGATGAGAGCTCTTTTTGCACTTCAATTGCAGTTTTTGAACCAACCAGGCAGACCTTCAATTTTATCTAATGTTGGATGAAGCTTCTCTTGGCCATTAGAATGAGCTATTACTTTCTTTGCTTTTTCCAGCTTACAGGAGATTTGCATAAGATGGTTGCTTTGCAGCGGCTACTAGAGCCTTATGGTATTTGTGAGGTCAGTTACTGCAATAATATTGTTTCTATATCAAAATTATTATCTAATAATACAGTGCAGCTTGCACAAAATGAGTTGGTAAGTACAGGGATTGTGATGTAAAGGGACTTGTGATACAATGGGATAAGGGTCACTGCAATGACTGGTTTTGTTTGGTTCATGAGATTTAAGGGAACTGGCATCAACGTAAGGATTCCAGCTTATGATTCAGTTCATGAACTGAAGGCAATAAGAATTGAACCTTTGTGAAGAGGCGCCATTGACCTAAATGTATCCTATAATCTGTAAAGTTTTCTTCACAAGATTTTTAACACCACCTATTAAGAATGAACTTTTTGCATTAAAATTGAGCAAAAATAAGGTCGTTAGTTGAGTAAACACCAGAAAGGTACAAAAGGAGGAGATTTGAAGTGGGAAACATGAGAAGGGGAGAAGATGTGAGAGATAATTTGGCCACCATATGGCTATATAGAGGCTAAAACTATTCGCTCGTGAAAGGGAAATAAAATAAATGGAGTTTAATGCTATACTGATAAGTAAATTTCAGATCCACAACCCATAGGGACACAGATGATGTTGTGTTTCTTTATTTAGCGCACCAAATGACTAATAATGACAAAGTTCATACAGTGGCTAAGAAGGTGCATATCGTACTACCAAAGGTTCTGTATATTTCCTAATATAGCTCTATGTTCATCGACCCGACATGAAACCTCTAATTTCCATTTGCAATTTCCTTTTGGTTGCGTTTTTTGAGGCTAAGCTTTCTGTCCTGATATACATCCAACAGGTAGCGCGAACAGGACGTCTGGCGCTGGTACGTGAATCAGGTGTGGATTCGAAGTACTTGCGAGGATATTCATACCCTTTGTAGTCTAAAGTCCTCGAACCCAAGGAAAATGCCTGCTCTTTGCGGAATGTGTTTGAACATGGATGGCTGAATTACCCCCTTGGACCTTTTGGAAGTAAAATATACGCCCCCCTTGAAAAGTCACACCAAAATCTATGTTAGGTGGTGATTTGCACACTAAAGGTTACATTTTTTTTCTTTTTTCTTTTTCCTTTTCACTTTTCTCCTTTCCCTTTGCAGCATATGCTACTTCCGCCGTTGTCATCCAAATAACATCACTATCTTCTTTCTTTTTCTAATGCTATTTCTTTCTTTTTCATTCCTTTAACGGAATTACTTTCCACCAGTAATGGAGTTTTTTTAATACATATTTGGGTTTGGGGTCCAGACTTTTGTTTGTTGAAGTCTGATTATAGTCTGTTTGGTTAAGCTGTAAAAATTAACTTATTTTGAGAAGTGTTTTTTCTCAAAAGTGCTTTTTTTGAAAGTACTTTTGGTGAGAATCAACTGGTGTTTGGCTAATTTATTTGAAAAGCATTTCTGAGCAACAATTAGTGTTTGATCAAGTTTTTAAAAAATGCTTGTAAGTGTATTTTTCTCAAAAGTGCTTTTTAAAAAAGTGTTTGGAAAGAAGTTACTTTTTTTTGCTTCTGCTTTCACTCATATATATTAGGTGAAATTTCAGCATTCGACATAAAAGGGGCTTTTGCATCTATATCCGGTTTTGGGGTCACAATTGAACCTATATTCATTTTGCAAAAATATTTGCAAGCGTACCCACTTTATGATCAATTTCAGACTTATCAGGTCTGAAGTTAAAAAAAATTAGTCTGAAGTGAAAAAATAACACTTAAGATGCACTTAAGACCAAATAGGTCTGAAGTGCAACCAATGGTTTCATGCACTTAAAGCCAATAAGTCTGAAGTAAAAAGTTGCACTTCAGATGCACTTACGGCCAAGAAGTTTGAGTTGCAACAAACATTTTCCTTCACTTAAGGCCAATAAGTCTTAAGTGAAAAATTGCATTTCAGATGCACTTAAGGCCAAATAGGTCTGAAGTATAACCAATGGTTTTATGCACTTAAGGCCAATAACTCTGAAGTGAAAAAATTGCATTTCAGATGCACTTAAGGCCAAATAGGTTAGAAGTGCAACCAATGGTTTCATGCACTTAAAGCCAATAAGTCTGAAATAAAAAATTGCACTTCAGATGCACTTAAGGCCAAAAAGTTTGAAGTGCAACAAATGTTTTGCTACACTTAAGTCCATGTTACACTCCATGTTTTCATACGTAAGAGTACATCATAAGTCAATTGATGTAAGTTTAGAAATAAAATCATCTTTGAAAAGCTTACAAAGTTAGTTAATCATGTTAACATGGAGGTCACAAATATTTAAGATCATGAATACCAAATACCAAGAGGGTTTGAAGGCTTAGAAGATAAACGAATTGAAGAAAATAAGTTTCGTCGAGAGTCGACAAGTTAGGAATGTTATAACATGTATTTTTGGGGTGAGACTAAGGTACTTAACGTTATGAGGAGATTATGTTATGAGTTATTTTAGTCTTATGATAGTCATGTGTTATGTTTTGAAGTCAAGCGCGTTGTGGAACAAAAGCTGGAAAAGGTCATCACAAGTTGCATTCATAAATGTATTGAAACTTTGGTCAAATGTAGCTGAGCTTTTCTCCCAATATACTTAGAAATAGGGGATGATCTACCTATCAAATTGATGATCTACGAGTTTAGTTTCTAATGCATTAAATCGTTTGTCGATATGACATCGGAGTAGAGAGATATTTGCAGTTTGGCGAGACTACGCAGACTGCATAGGTGACAAGTAGGTGTGTCACTAAAGCTTTTTGAGCAATACATTCGTGTGTTATATGAGATCTTTTTGGGACATATTATATACCAAATTGAAGGTCTTGGATGTAGTTTCTAATGCTCTTAACTGTTCATTCATACAACATTCGGATAAAAAGATATAAGCGTCGGAAGAAGGACCAATGCTAGGGTGCCAAGCTAGCAGCACTTTGACTTTTCAAAAGTTGATATATATATAGGATTTAAATCGTCTTTCTCTTCATTTTTTCATAGAACACGACCAGAGAACCCCCATAAACTTGCCCTTAAGCTCTCTATAAGGGTTTCAAAGAAGATTAACATCCCGGGTATAAAATCAAGAAGCGATAATATTAGAAAGATTCCTACGATGTAAGTATCGCTATATCGCCTCTCTTTTTCTTTGTAGTTTGAGTTTTGGAAGGTGCTTCATAGTTCAGAAAATACCTACTTTCTGTATTTAAGCTTTTAATATTAAGGAAGGTTGATAAATTTGTTTCCTAATAGTTAGAACTCACGGGACGGTAATTGGAAGCCGTGAGTTCGATTTATTTCACTTTTAATGGACTGTTTTGTAGTCCACTCGTGTTAGCCTCTTATGCTGATGTTTTATGGCTTTTTGGAGGAGAAAAGGTGTGGAGAAACACCACATAATGAAGGAATGGTAGGCTGGTCGTTCGTCGTTACATTCTTTTAGGTTGTTTGACATTACTTTGGGTGTCGTTTTATGAATGAACTGATTAGGGTGTGTGGGCTGTTTTGTGGTATATTATGATGGAGATAAGGTTGGAAAATGATGCATACATGTTGTTATTGTTATGTTCTTGTTGTCGATATATGGTATTGGAGGAGCGCCTAGTTACAGGGGAGATGCTACCCAAATTTACGTAAACGGGCAACTAATTTAAGTTGCGGACTTAGCCTTTACTCAACATTGATTTTGAATCTCCTTATGCTTTGGTAGATTGAGTTGAGTTGTCTGAAAAATTGCTTGGAAGGTATTAAGGACTCAACTGAGTAAAGGTATGTTAAGGCTAAATCTTTCCTTCATTTTGGCATGATCTCGTACATACATGTGTTTGATAACGAGACATAGAGAGATGTTCATATTCCTGAATTTATTCATATTATCTTAGTCTCATAAGTTACAGTATTCTCCCTTATTGGGACTTTCTATTTAGTTAAGTATTGTCTTCTTTCAGCTAAGAGAGCATAGTCGCTCTCTCTCTCTCTCTCTCTCTATATATATATATATATATATATATATATATATATATGAGCTTCTGGGTATGTTTACCCAGAGACAATATTTTTAGATGATTCAGAATATGGCCTCATCGGCCAAAGTTGAGGGTTACCCCTCCAGAGTTCACAGTTACGTAGTGGTATGCTCGAGCCAAATATGGCACCGGCTGCCGGCCACGCCTCTTCAGGTTTGGGGCGTAACAAACTTGGTATCAGAGCAGTTCTATCCTAGGGAGTCTATAAGCCGTGTCTTGTAGAGCCTTATTTATGGATGTGTTGTGCACCACATTATATAAATAGGAAGCTACAAGGCATTTAGGAGTCTGTTACCCTTCTTTCAAATTCAAATCGTGCTATAGAGCTGAGTCATAAGAGTTCGAGCCAAGACTTATGCTTGCTAATGATATAGAGATGCTTTCAATTAGAAAAATTACAACTAGCTAGAGGGCTAATATAGCAACAAGTAAGGGCATTAATAGAGAGATAGTTCTTGACGACGTAGCCCTGTTTGAGGCCCTATCGGATCGTGCATACAAGATGTGCAAATTTCCAGCTTAAGACCCTAAGATGGGAATAAGAAAACACCCCGTGAATAACAGGCCATGGGAGTATCATAAGGTAAAAGTTTAAGTTTCAACATGCAATTAACGTAAGGTGAAGGAGGGTACGATGTACCCTGTTAGTGAAGATTATCAATATTTACAATTCAGGCAGAGAAATACGAGTACTCTGCCTTTTTTTCAACAGTAATAGAGGTATGTACAATTGGCCACACACATCTCAATTATGCCCAATAGAAGCTAACAGATATAGTTTAAGAGAATGATGGGATATCAAGATCCAGCTAGGGTTAGAGTAACCCAAAATTGTGGAATGAGCCAGGGGAGCTAAAAGTGAAACAGGGTTTTGTTGAAGTTTTCAGAATAATGTGATAGACATAAATATTAGCAGGAGAATAAGAAGAGAGTAAATGAAACATTACGAGTAAGGTATGATAAATGGGTGATAACGGTAAATCAAAATATGACAAGATAACAGAGTCTATAGTCAAGTGAAGGAAAAGACAACAAGTGACAAGCCTTGAGACAATAAGAGAATATAAGTTGGTGACTCCCAAGTGATTACCAACAAGCTAAGTTAGACCCCAGGAGTAATAAAAATTAGTATGGGCTAGTAAACAAGATAAAATCAAACATGATTTAGGGACTGAAGGATTTGAATAGTCATCATTGTGAGAATTTCAAAGATCGCATTTCGACAATGATAGAATGGACAACGGAAGAATAACCTTTAAAGATCATTTAGGAAGACGCTTCCCTAAAGCAAGCATTGTGAGCAGAGTTAACCTTAAGAACTAAATGTGCCAGTTACACTAGGTGTCACCCTCGCGCGTAAGAAATTCAGTTATCCTTAGTAGAGAAGGGTTATCGCAAGGCGAGTAAGAGTCAGTGAAGATGTGAAAAGACGCCAAGGATGAAGAGGTAAAACATATATAGGTAAATCTTCATAGCATTATATATTAGTACTCCCCGAAAGGGGGGAAGACGGTGTGATTTGGTATTAAGTCGGAGTTATGTAGTTCAAATAGCTATAGAATAGTAAAGAAAGAATGTGGTAAAAAGGCAAAAGGAATGAGATTGCATTTATTCAGATCCTACAGATATGTTACGACTCTAGAATATTATTCAAGCACGATGCTGGGGAGAGGCAGTAAAGGTTCCCGACCAGGATGTTATTGATAAATAAGTGTGAATGGACACTTGATACATTAGGAGCCAGTGCGAAAGGCAAGTTAAGAAAAAAGACATAACCCAAGAAAGGTTATACAGAATATAGATATGAGCATGGACTGACGAGTAGTTAGTAGTTGATCCAGGAAGAGCCTAGTTATGGCTAGACAAGAGGTCTTAGATAAATCAGTAGATCATGCAAGATAAACATAGTGAAATCCAGCACAAAAAATTCAACCTCACAGATATGACATCGTAATCCTTGAGAAATATTCAAATAGGAGTTGGGGTAGTTAAAGGTATCGTATAAGTATTACGGAAATAAAAGAGAGTGCTACTGGGGAGATAGTCTAAAATTTTAGTTCAGTAGTAACCCTACGAGCACAAGGGCGCAGAGGTAAGTAACTAAGGATAATTATAGGCGAGTAAGTACATCAAAATTTTTGTCGGGTATACGATGTAAAAAGCTCCCAGCTTTGCATGAGTCAGAGGGTCTTCCCTGAGTGCTACAACGAAAGACTAGCTGAGAAAATAAGGAAGAAGGCTTCAACATAAGCATAGTGACCTAAAGAAGAAATGATTTTGTAACAACAGTCTCATTACAACATTGTATGCACTCTAAAACAAAGTGGCACCTATCGTGACTACGGAACAAGAAGTATCAGCATCATATGAGTTGCACGAAATTCAAATAGGTGTGGGCACTAAGATAAGTCGAGTATTCATGCAACAAGTGGCAAAATGGTCAGGAAAAGTAATTGCTTACTTTTAAAGAAAGCTGAGAAGGCACACAAGAAATTATTCGATCAATGACCCAAAGTTAGTTACAATATGAACGCACTTAAGATTTCGGACTATTATCCATGCAGCATATATGTTGACATTCCTACAGCTATAGGAGACTCCTGTATAAGTTAAAAGAAAGATTTGAGTCCACCTCACAAACAAAGGCTTGAATTGCTAGGAGATTATATTATGGATGTTCGATAGTGCCCACGAAAGGCGAAAGCAATAACTAATACCCTGAGCCCCAGATCAGAAGATAGCTTAAGCCTACTTAAAGGCTGAGAGAGAAGAGGAAACTAAAGAGTTACATCAGCTAAGTAAATCAAGAGTCTGATTATTAGATCTAGATAATTATAGAAATCATGATTCAGAACATTGCTGAATCACTCTTAATATCAGAGGTATGATAGAGATAGTATAACTGTCATATTCTATAACGGCTCTACAATAAAGCCCGTTGGAAAAGTACCAGCCTCATAAGGAGTAAGTATGAAGCTCTCATTGGATTGTGTATGCACTAGAGGTGCAAATATTATAATAGAGCTTCAAGTTGTGGAAGTGAATTCCACCTATGTGGAAGGAAGGTTATGAAAGCAACAGAAGATACAATGCAAGATTTAAATATAAGAAAGGTAAAGGTAAAGAAGGTAAAGATACTAAAGTGCAGAAGGTTGTGAATAGTCTATACTTCAGATAGAGGGCTAGATGCACCGTGATTCAGTATCCATAAATGATAGTGGTGTCGTCAGTGATATATCTTCTAGCCTATGGTTTCCAAGTACCGAGAGGTCTAGTTAAGAGAGTAAAGAAGAGTTAGAGACGAGGTGATGTCTCGCTTGAAGTTCCAGAATAACATAAAGAAATCTATGGTGCTAGCAAGTTAAAGGAAGGTTGTGAGTAGTATAAATAGATGTGTAGGTCGCAAGCTAAAGTATGGTAGAGCAACAAGGTTTTAGGTGGATAGGAGTAAGGATAAGAAGAGGTGATTGAGAAGGTGACGAGAATAGGTAAGGCCTCAAGATTAAGCCCATCAAAACAAGAAAGGTGGTGGTTTCCGTAAGTTATAGATAGCTCCGTATAGCCTGAATGAACTCGGAGGAGTTTAAGACTATGAGCATCTAGAAGAGATGGAATGCTGCCCTGGTAGGAGAATAAGGGTGTAATTGTGATAAATGTTAAAAGGATGACATTTAGGCCTTCGATTGAGTAATGATTCAAAGAGAATTCATTTCATGAATTGCATGGCATTAGAATACCCCCATAAGATGAATCACATTGGGATGCTATGAAATATGGTTACTGAATATTAGTATCATCCCTAGGTGGATCAGGCAAATAACTTCAGATGTTCCCCGATGAGACGTGAGCCCTAACGACAATGTATTACGTGAGAGGTTTCAAGTTATTAGTGGTAGATTATAGATCAACATTAAGGTGAATCAACAATAGGCGGATAAAAGTTCCAAAGTATGAGATGAGATTAGGTCGTCATTCTTAAGATGAACAGTAATGAGGAAGAACTAAAGGACTTAGATTTATACATATAGGATAAACAACGAGAGAGTAACCTGGAGTTGGGTAGCAGATCTTGGTAATAATACATCAAAGTAGTGTTGTGGTATAGTATAAGCTACCTAGATATAGTAAAGCCATAAGCATAGCTAACCGAGGCTATGAAACAAGATATAGCAAAATAGTGTAAGTTCGACAAGTACCGAGCGAAGAACTTCAGTATACCTATAGATGCCTAGAGGAATAGCTTGTCATAGTTCTATATATGTTCACAAAGTGATGCCTAGAGATTAGCTAAAAGCTGGAGGAAAAAGGACAGGAAAGTCGCATAGGCGCATATACAAGGACAAAGTCATACAGGCTGCATGACAGAAGGTCACAACAGTTACATAGTGGTACGCTCGGGACAAATATGGAATCAGGTACCAGCCACGCCTCTTCAGGTTTGGGGCGTAACAGTCCAATAAGTCTGAAGTGAAAAATTGCCCTTCAGATGCACTTAAGGCCAAAAGGTCTGAAGTGCAACAAATATTTTTTCTACACTTAAGGCCAATAAGTCTGAAGTGAAAAATTGCACTTCAGATGCACTTAAGGCAAAAAGGTCTGAAGTGCAACCAACATTTTCATGTACTTAAGGTCAAATAGGACTGAAGTGCAAATTGCCCAGAAACAGAAATTTAGTTTTCGAATTATAATAATCAAATATACGATTTAATACCTAAATCAACTCTAAATGAGCTCAAATTTGAAATATAGCCTCCAAATATCAACAGGAACAAACCCCAGTCATCAATTTGTCAAAACAATAATAAATCTAATGAACCCATTTTGCAATTAAAAAAAAGAAAAAAAAGAAACCCTAAGCAATGGTAAAAATAAAGCGTCATTACAGCTCACCACTGTAAAACATCAACTACCTTAAAATATGTTTACTGTTTACCCTAAAATACGGGTAACAATTGAATTTATACGTGGTATTAAGGATACGTGAAATGATTTGACACAATGTAAAATGTAACAATAAGTAAAGATGTACTTAAATGAACAAGAGAATAACCAAACCGTTGAGGTTGAGTGAATTTCCCGTGATGGAGTAATTTGCAGAGAAAAGTAAATAATTTAGGCAAGAGATAGACATAAAATTAAGAATTAGTATTGCTGGTAACGTATGTTGTTTGTACAATGAAAACCAAATATCCCTTTATAGGGAAGAAGAGAGTCCTACCTATGGTAAAAGACTTAATTACAGGATGAATTAACTTAATTATATGGCGAATTATCCCTAAAAATACTGGTCTAACGTCTCTGATGATTGGGGCTGTGATTCCCGCCGAGATTTCTGTGTACCACGAGATTTTCGGCCTCTCCGTTATACGAAGCTGATACTTTTACCACAAAATGCCTTTACCCAAACCGGTCTCGACCGCCTTACTCCGACTGTTCTGGCTCCGATCCAATGATGTCCGACCTCAAACTTTCCTTCCTGAAGTGCTGGCTCCGTTTCAAAGTAGTCCGACCCCGGACTGCACTCGAGACCGATCTTCCTTGTGTGCTCGATTGTATCCGACCCTATACAGATAGTCCCCTCATTTATTGGAGAGTAATGACAAGAAACGATATGAACTGCCACCTTTCGAGATTAGGTCAAGCAATAGCACACTCATTGACACGAAATCCGAAGTGTCAAATCACTCAATCTTAAAAAAGGTCTTGTTGGTGGGTGACGGCAGCGCCATGACGCACGTGACTGCTATCAAAGGAAATCATTGCGTGTCCTAACTGGCGGCAAACCCTGCAACTTCTGCAAATACCATTTAATGCTCCCCTACCTCGTGCTCAGAACCGTCGTTTTTGAGAAAGTATAAATAGCTCCCCCATCCTCTTGTTTCCAAACTTTACTTTGCTCAAACAATTTTTCCGCTTTAGTTCTCTGCATCTTTGTACTACAAAACTTCTCTTGCACATCATAATCCTTTGTTCCTGCTATCATCACTTCAATTGCAATGGCGAAAACATCTAAGTCTGTTCCACTGTATCCTTGAGTTCTAAGGAGACAGAAAACCAGGTCTGGTTGATGAGACATGGCCATTGGACTATCTGTATAGGGTCGGATACAATCGAGCACACAAGGAAGATCGGTCTCGAGTACAGTCCAGGGTCGGACTGCTTTGAAACGGAGCCAGCACTTCAGGAAGGAAAGTTTGAGGTCGGACATCATTGGATCGGAGCCAGAACGGTCGGAGTAAGGCGGTCGAGACCGGTTTGGGTAAAGGCATTTTGTGGTAAAAGTATCAGCTTCGTATAACGGAGAGGCCGAAAATCTCGTGGTACACAGAAATCTCGGCGGGAATCACGGCCCCAATCATCAGAGACGTTAGACCAGTATTTTTAGGGATAATTCGCCCTATAATTAAGTTAATTCATCCTGTAATTAAGTCTTTTGCCATAGGTAGAACTCTCTTCTTCCCTATAAAGGGATATTTGGTTTTCATTGTACAAACAACATATGTCACCAGCAATACTAATTCTCAATTTTCTGTCTATCTCTTGCCTAAATTATTTACTTTTCACTGCAAATTACTCCATCACGGGAAATTCACTCAACCTCAACGGTTTGGTTATTCTCTTGTTCATTTAAGTACATCTTTACTTATTGTTACATTTTACATTGTGCCAAATCATTTCACATATCCTTAATACCACGTATAAATTTAATTGTTACCCGTATTTTAGGGCAAACATTTACAAACACCATATAAATCACTGTCACCCAAAGAAGAAGAAGAAGAAGGAGAAGAAGAAGAAGAAGAAGAAAAAGAAGAAGAAGAAGAAGAAGAAGAAGAAGAAGAAGAAGAAGAAAAGGAGGGGGAGGAAGAGGGGGGAGGATAAAGAGGCCCAAAGTTGTTTAAACGTAGGTACAAGTTAAAACTTTTTTAAAAAAGTGAGTATAAATTAAATGGGGGCGACCAAATAGGACGCCCGACGCAATTTTTTGGGACATAAAAGGTTGAGTCTGTTATATTTCCATAAGACCTTTGAGTAGGCCAGAGAAGGATCCCATTATTCATGCCCTATTTTGATTAGCCAATACTATATGGTCTGAGCCGATGGAACAGTTCCTATATGGTTTAATGACGTGGCACATGGTAGTATCAAGAGTAAAAGCGTAGTTAGATACGCGGAGCTCAAAATCTCGGGAAGAGCCAAATCTTTTCTCTTTTTTTTTTAGCTAAATAGAAATTTTATTAATAGAAGCATAATAAAAAAGTGGAGGGGGACATGAACCTTACATCCAATAAAAGAGTAAATGTATAATTAGTCATCCTAATGTGATAACTAAATATACCTAAAGTGTAGTAAAGTATTCGACCTATGGTAATGTGGCGATTGTCTATTTTGTAGTGATAGACAGTTGCATGTACAAAAACAGAGTGAGATTGTTCTAGGTCAGCTATACAAAAAAGTACATGTGTTCCTGTTTCCATTATGTGACTTAGGGAAGTGATCCCTTGTATGTACATCTGATATCCAAAAGTGTTTTTTTTTTCCTAATAAATAAGCTCGCAAACAACAAACGGTCATATTCTAGTCATAGAAAGAGAAGCTCTGGCGAACTAATTAGAAGTGAAGGCGACGGGAGCTCTTTCGCCGGTGCCATCACCGGCCGGTGAAACCAGTGAACTGGCCACCTCTCACCCACAGCAAAGAATCCAGTACTACAGACATTAGATTGAGAAACAGAGGCGACTAGAGAGAGAAAATCACCCCCTTTCGAAGCTCACCTACAGTCGCCAATGGCGACGCCGGCCGGAGATTTCCCGGCTGGTCAGCCCCCAACCCTTACCCCCCAACCCACCCAACCCCAAATACCAACATACCCCTACCCAACCTCTGGATTTCACCAAAATTCTAAAACCAACAACATTAAACACCACGAACACAGAAAACCCCAACCGACAAACTGACCCAATCCCTTTCCGG
>MCJB01048687.1:0-53506 GCA_002018475.1 Nicotiana obtusifolia
CTTCACCAACTGATTAGCATCCTGATAAATGGTTGGCCAGTAATATCCACACTCCAAAACCTTTGCAGCTGTTCTATTGCCCCCATGATGACCCCCAACTGGTGAGTCATGGCATGCTTTCAGGATTGGTAGCATCTCTTCCTCGGGTACACATCTTCGAATGATGTTATCCGCACAGACACGGAATAGGAATGGTTCTTCCCAATAATAATTTCGAGAATCCCTCAAGAACTTCTTCCTTTGGTACGATTCCAATCCTTCCGGAATAAAATCGCTGATGATGTAGTTAGCGATGTCAGCATACCATGGTGCAACTGAACTTGATATCATCAGTATATGTTCATCTGGAAAGGAATCATTTATCTCCAGCTCCTCTTTTTGTCTCCATGCTTCCTCCAATCTAGACAAGTGATCTGCCACTTGGTTTTGTGTTCCCTTACGATCCATGACTTCGAAGTCAAACTCTTGTAGCAGTAAAACCCATCGGATCAGTCGAGGCTTAGCATCCTTTTTCGCCATTAAATAACGGAGAGCAGCATGATCTGTATACACAATCACTTTGGAGCCCAATAGATATGCACAGAACTTCTCAAATGCATACACAATAGCTAACAATTACTGCTCCATTATAGTTTAGTTCATTTGCACTCCATTAAGCGTCTTGCTAGCATAGTATACTGGGTGAAGAATTTTGTTGTGCCTCTGTCCCAGCATCACTCCAATAGCTACACCGCTAGCATCACACATAAGCTCAAAAGGTAATGACCAATCTGGGGTGACAATGATAGGAGCTGTGGTGAGCTTCATTTTCAGTTCTTCAAAAGCAGTGAGGCATTTTTCATCAAAGACGAACTTGGTATCTTTCTCTAAGAGTTTACACATTGGGTGTGCAATCTTTGAGAAGTCTTTTATGAACCGTCTGTAGAATCCAGCATGCCCCAGAAAGCTACGGACACCTTTCACTGATGTGGGAGGAGGGAGCTTGGAGATGATCTCAATTTTTGCCTTATCCACCTCAATACCATGCCTGGAGATTTTGTGCCCCAAAACAATACCTTCATCCACCATAAAGTGGCATTTTTCCCAATTTAATACAGGGTTTGTTTCTTCGCATCGTTTCAACACTTTCTTGAGATTCTTCAAGCATTGCTCAAACGTTTCTCTGACTACCGAGAAATCATCCATAAAGACTTAGAGGAAATCTTCCACCATATCAGAAAAAATCGACATCATGCACTGCTGGAATGTAGCTGGAGCATTGCATAAACCGAAAGGCATTCGACTGAAGGCAAATGTTCCATACGGGCAGGTGAACGTTGTCTTCTCCTGATCTTCCAAAGCAATATTTATCTGATTGTACCCGGAGTATCCGTCGAGGAAGCAGTAAAAGGACTTTCCAGCTAGCCGTTCAAGCATTTGATCAATAAAAGGCATGGGGAAGTGATCCTTGCACGTGGCACTATTGACCTTCCTGTAATCCATGCATACTCGCCATCCAGTCACGGTCCTTGTTGGAATCAGCTCATTCTTTTCATTCTTGACCACGGTCATACCTCCTTTCTTTGGCACACACTGCACTGGACTCACCCCCGAGCTATCGGCAATCGGGTAAACAACTCCTGCATCCAGCCACTTTATTATCTCTTTCTTCACCACTTCTTGCATTGATGGATTTAGCCTTCTCTGGTGCTCCACACTTGGTTTTGTTCCGTTTTCAAGTTGAATCTTGTGCTCACAGATTCCTGCCGGAATTCCCCGGATGTCCGTGATTGTCCATCCAATTGCCTGTCTGTGCTCCTTCAAAACTTTCAGCAACTGCTCTACCTGCACATCATTCAACAACGAAGACACAATTACTGGTAAAGTGTTATTTAGACCAAGAAATTTATACCTCAAATGCGACGGAAGTGGCTTGAGCTCTAATTGGGGTGGTTCAATAATGGAAGGTTTTGCTGGAGGTGTGGCTCGATTCTCCAAATCTAAGGACAGCTTTGGTGGAGCATAAGAGTAAGAGCCACGACCTTCTAACGCATTCACCGACTCCATGAACCCATCCAAGTCATTTCCATCAAAATTTACCAATATGGCTGCCAGTGCCTCACCGAAACACTGCTCTTCCATTTTCATCTCAACAGCTTCATCAACTTCATCAATAATACCGATTAATGAAATGTTCTCATACTCGGTTGGCATCTTCATCCCTTTGCTGGCTTGAAATGTGACTTCTTCATTATTTACCCGGAACTTAATTTCATTGCGCTCCGAGTCCATAAGAGCTCGTCCAGTTGCTAAGAAAGGTCTTCCCAGTATAATGGGGATTTCCTTGTCTACAGCACAATCAAGGATCACAAAATCAGCTGGAATATTAAACTTTCCAACTTTCACAATTACATCGTCCACAATGCCCACTGGTCTCTTGATGGATCGGTCAGCCATTTGCAACCTCATGTTTGTTGGTCTCGGCATTCCTAACCCGGCTTTTTTGTAGATGGCTAGTGGCATTAGATTTATACTGGCCCCATTATCACATAATGACTTTGCAAAATCTCTCGCTCCAAAAGTACACGGGATAGTGAAAGCTCCTGGATCCTCCTTCTTCTGAATTGGACTGGTGGCTATGATAGAACTGACTCTGTGAGTCACATTTACCACCTCGTTCCTGGATGGTTCTCCTTTTTGTAATCAACTCCTTCAGATATTTGGCAAACCCAGGCATTTCTTGGAAAGCCTCCAAGAAAGGTATATTGACTGATAGTTGTTTGAGAATGTCGTAGAACTTTCAAACTTGCTGTCGTCAATTCTCCTTGTAAGTCTCTGAGGAAAAGGTGGAGGGGGTCTAGGAATTGGCGGAAGAACGATTGGTGTTTCTTCTGCCTTATCCTTTACCCCTTCTTGAGTCTCATCGGTGTTCACTACAATTTCTGGATTTTCACCTACCTCAGCAGCATGACCTCTTTCACTTTCAACCTCTGCTGAAGCTCTTCAGCAGCATCTTTACCCTGTAATGTCTTACCACTCCTAGTCGTGACAGCCATGATATGAGCAGTTGGGCCACTTCCACTTCCTTTAGGATTTTCAATCGTGTCGCTAGGAAGTGTTCCTTTTTGCGGTGGATATTGCTCACGAGAGAGATCCCTCATTTACAATTCCAACTCTTGGATTGCTGCTGTGTGGGAGCCAACCAGTTCAGTCATATTCTTCATGGACGTGTCTGACTTCTCTTGGTTCTGTAATATCCTCTCGAGCATACTCTCCAATTTAGATTCACTTGCGGATCCCTGATTCTGATAGTGCCCTTTCGGAGGAACATAGGGGTTGGAACTTCGACTTGGAAAATGATTGTTGTTGTTCCAATTTCCCTGACTAGGGCCAGTTTGATCATTCCGCCACTGTTGGGGACCTTGCCCTTGCGGGTTTGGTCTCCACTGATTTTGTGTTGCTTGGCGCTGGTAAGGTTGCCTTTGATAATCTCCATGAGTATTATTGACAAAATTCGCCTCTTCATATTCTTCACCTTGCATTGGTTGCACATTCTCCACTATATTGATTTTTTTCTTCTGATTTTCTGTGAACAACTTTGTCAAGACATTCACATTAGTTGCAACTTCAGCAATTACTTGGTCTCGTTCTTGGTTTTCCTTGATCAAGTTATTCATCGAAGGAGACCAATTGTAATGCCACCCATAGTGTCCTCAGAGTGCCAATCTTGATTATGTTTAGCCATCTTGTCCAAAATCTGTGTGACTCTAGCGAAGGTCTTATCCATGAACGAACCAGCAGCAGCATTCTTCGCTATCGATTGGTTCATAGGGTCCAAACCCATGTAGAACTTTTCCAGCAAAATGGAGTCTGGAAAATTGTGGTTCGGCGACCTCACCAAATACAATTTGAACCTCTCCCACGCTTCGTGCAGCTGTTCGCCCGGTAATTGTTTGAAGAAAAATATCTTGTCCTGGAGCTCAGATTTCTTGCTTTGTGGAAACCACTTTGACAAGAATGCCCGGACCAGCTCAGGCCATGAACGGATGGAAATTGGAGGAAGGTTTTGAAGCCATCTCCTCGTATCTCCAGCCAACGAATACTTAAAGCATCTGAGCCTTAATGCATCGTCAGAGACGTTTTTTTTTTGTGCATCGCACAAACACCCAAAAAGCTCCTAAGGTGCTGCGTCGAATCGTCATCAGTAGAATTTCTGAAGTATCCTTCAGCTTTCAGCATTAAAATCAACCCATGTTCTACTTTGAACGTAGCAGCACCTATAGCTGGAGGTACTATAGCATTAGTATCTTCAAATATATTCTTCGATGTCGGCAAACGGATTCTCTTCCTGCTCCACATCCACATCATCTACATGGTCTGCCATATCTTTCTGCCTATAACCACCAAAACAAACAATGTGCAATCAAGTGGAATTAGACTTATAGTAAAGTACACAACAATCAGAAATTTCAAAACCGTATTCCCCGGCAACGGCGCCAAAATTTGATCCGCTCAAATTACACCTTAACAATAGTGTAAGCGATTGATGTCAAATATAGTAACCCAACAAGGTTGGGGTGGAATCCCACAGGGAATAGGCGTGAAACAATTATCCGATTAATGCAATACTGTACTTAGTCGTAATTCGATCAAGTAGCCAAATAGAGTAAATTAATGTTGAATACGTAACGAAAAGTAAACCAATAGTTGCAGCTCGAAAATAATTTGAAAGCAAAGATATGAAGTTGAGATACTACGGTTGTGTTCCCCCTAATGTAGTAGAATGTATTGATGTTGATATTGACATCCGTTCTTGATATGCAATCGGTTCTTATTAACGTGTTATCCAATATTTCCCAACACTTAGATAACGTATCCTCTTATGATTCTCCCGAATACTAAAGAGTCAAAATTAAGAACACCCAATCATTCACCAAATTAAAATCTACTTATTCCTAAGTGATTTCGTTAAATAAGGTTTAAAGCCTTGAATTATTGTTATTTATCTCTACCAAACTCTATCTCACTTTTCCAAGATACGATAACGTAAATTGGCACTCGTTAATGTTTGCAACCACTAACGATTAACTTAAGAACAAGAGATAAATAAATATCAAGCTTCTTTCAAAATTGGAATCAATATCAACCTTTCAATAACATTCTACCCATCTAGGGTTCACAACCTCAGTATTAGAGTCTAGCTACACATGTTAAAAACTGAAGAACAAATAAGATGAATTGAATTCGTCTTACAACAATATCGAATTCTCTCTTTTTGATCACCCAAAAATCTCTCTAAATTCAAAAATAACCAAAAGCAATACTTTGCACTTTGAATTCTGACCAATCTCCCCTCACACAACCCTAGAAAAGCTATTTATAGATGCCCAAAATCCGAGGCGAGCAGCAGTTAAGTTTGACCTAGTTGCACGTCTGCGATCGCATTCCTGTCGCAGAGCAGGAATGCGGTTCGCAAAATCTTCATGATCCATCGCAGAGCATACTAGTCAGTTTCTCTCTCATCGCATCTGAAAATGCGGTTCGCATATTGACTCTACGATCGCAGAATGCGATCGCAATCTCCACTCTATTTTTCACCTCAGACTCTGTTTGTGTCTGCGATGATAATGCGGTTAGCATTCTTGTTCTGCGGTCGCATTTGCGACCGCATTCTCAACTTGAAATTTGGCTTGAACTTCTGTCTGCCTCTGCAATCTTCTTACGACTTCTGCGACTCGCATAGCTGTTCTGCGGTCGCAAAATTGAACCTGCTATACTCTTAAACTCTTTTCTTGCCTTTGGATAGCTTTTTGGACTTCTTTTCATGCTTCTGGGTCTCTTCCCTCAATATACTGAAATTACACTAAAACTAAGTAAATATCGTGATAATTAAAAAGTAGAACAAGTAAAACTCTAAACAAATAGTATCAAAATGTGCCGAAATTACCCGGCACATCACGTGGTTCAGAGTGATGGGGCCTAGCCCCAATGTTATGCTTTCCCAGCTAGGCCTGAGGCTGAGTCATCTGATGCTGTTATCACAGGTATTATTCCAGTTTGTCATAGAGATGTTTCAGTTCTATTTAATCCGGGCTCTACTTATTCCTATGTGTCATCCTATTTTTCTTCATATCTGGTTGTGCCTCGTGATTCTTTGACTGCTCTTGTTTATGTGTCCACACTTGTGGGAGATTTTATCGTAGTATATCATGTCTATCATTCGTGTGTGGTTACTATTAGGAGTCTTCAGACTAGAGTGGATCTTCTACTTCTTGATATGGTAGATTTTGATGTCATCTTGGGTATGGATTGTCTGTCACCTTATCATGCTATATTGGATTGTCACACCAAGACGGCGACCTTAGCTTTGCCGGGGTTGCCTCTATTAGAGTGGAAAGAGAATCCTGGCCATTCTACCATCAGGGTTATCTCTTATATGAAAGCTCGACGTATGGTCGAGAAGGGGTGTCTAGCTTATTTGTCCTATGTCTGTGATTGTAGTGCGGGAGGTTCCTTCCACGGATTCAGTGCCTGTTGTTCGTGAGTTTCCAGAGGTATTTCCTACAGACCTGCTAGGGATGCCGTCCGACAAGGATATTGATTTCTATATTGATTTGGCTTCGGGCACTTAGTCCATTTCTATTCTGCCGTACCATATGGCCTCGCCAGAGTTAAAGGAATTAAAGGAGCAGCTGCAAGATTTTCTTGATAAGGTGCTTTAGACCTAGAGTCTCGCCCTGGGGTGCGCCTGTGTTGTTCGTGAAGAAGAAAGATGGATCGATGAGGATGTGCATAGACTATCGGCAGTTGAACAAAGTCACCATCAAGAACAAGTATCCATTGCCGATGATTGATGACTTATTTTATCAGCTTCAGGGTGCAAAGGTATTTTTGAAGATTGATTTGAGGTCTGGCTACCATCAGTTGAAGATTAGGGCATCCGATGCCCCAGGAGCATTTTAGGATTTGATGGACCGGGAGTTCAAGCCCTACCTGGATTCCTTTGTGATTTTATTTATTGACAATATCTTGATCTACTCCTGCAGTCGAGAGGAGCACGAGTAGCATCTTCGGATTGTACTTCATACTCTGAGGGATAGCCAGTTATATGCCAAGTTTTGGTTAGACTCGGTCACCTTTTTGGGGCATGTCATATTGGCAGAGGGCATAAGGGTGGATCTTAAGAAGGCTGAGGCAGTTCAGAACTGGCCTAGACCTACTTCAGCTACTAAGATTCGGAGTTTCCTGGGTTTGGCAGGATATTACCGTCGATTCGTGGAGGGGTTTTCCTCTATAGCAGCCTTATTGACCAGATTAACCAAGAAGGGAGCCCCGTTCAGATGGTCAGACGAGTGTGAGTTAAGTGTTTAGAAGCTCAAGACTGCTTTGACTAAGGCTCCGGTATTGGTGTTGCCCACGGGATCAAGATCTTACATGGTGTATTGTGATGCATCTCGTGTTGGTTCGGTGCAGTATTATAGTAGGATGGCAGGGTGATAGCATATGCGTCGCGGCAGTTGAAGGTTCATGAGAAGAATTACCCTGTTCATGACTTAGAATTGGCAACCATTGTTCATGCGCTGAAGATTTGGAGGCATTATCTTTACGGCTTGTCGTGCGAGGTATTTGCGGATCATCAGAGTCTACAGTATTTGTTCAAGAAAAAGGATCTCGATTTGAGGCAGAGGAGGTGGTTGGAACTGTTGAAAGATTATGATATCACCATTTTGTATCATCCCGGAAAGGCCAATGTGGTGGCTGATGCCTTGAATAGAAAGGTAGTGAGTATGGGCAGCCTTGTGTATATTCCAATTGGTAAGAGGCTGCTTGCTGCAAATGTTCAGGTTTTGGCCAATCAGCTCGTGGTTTCATAGCCCAATCGTGTTCCAGCTTGCACTGTCGCTCGGTCTTCCTTGTATGAGCGCATTAGAGAGTGGCAGTATGATGATCCTCATTTGATTGTCCTTAGGGACACAGTGTGGCATGGTGGTGCCAAGCAGGTTATTGTTGGAGATGATGGAGTTTTGAGGATGCGGGGTTGTATTTGTTTGTCGAATGTGGATGGGCTACGTGAGTTGATTCTTGAGGAGGCCCACAGTTCCGATATTCTATTCATCCCGGTGTTGCCAAGATGTATCAGGATTTGTGGGAGCATTATTGGTGGAGAAGGATGAAGAAGGATATAGTTGCATATGTAGCTCGGTGTCTAAATTGTCAGCAAGTTAAGTACGAGCATCAGAGACCTGGTGGTTTGCTTCAGAAGTAAGAGATTCCTGAGTGGAAGTGGAAGCGTATCATTATGGATTTTGGTGTTGGACTCTCACGGACTCAGAAGTTCGATGCGGTATGGGTCATTGTCGACAGACTGACTAAGTCAGCACATTTCATTCCGGTGGCAGTTACCTATTCTTCAGAGCAGTTGGCTGAGATTTACATCCGCGAGATCGTCCACCTGCATGGTGTGCCTATGTCTATAATTTCTGATCATGGTACGTAGTTCACCTCGTACTTTTGGAGGGTCGTACAGTGTGAGTTGGGCACGCAGGTTGAGTTGAGCACAACATTTCATCCCTAGACGGACGGACAGTCTGAGCGCACTATTCAGATGTTGGAGGACATGCTTCGTGCTTGTGACATGGATTTCGAGGGTTCTTAGGATCAGTTCTTTCCGCTTGCGGAGTTTTCCTACAACAACAGCTACCAGACGAGCATTCATATGGCTCCTTATGAGGCATTATACAGGAGGTGGTGTCGTTCGCTAGTTGGATGGTTCGAGCCTGGGTAGGCTCGGTTATTGGGTACAGATTTGTTATAGGATGCCTTGGATAAGGTCAAGATTATTCAGGATCGACTTCACACAGCTCACTCCAGGTAGAAGAGTTATGCCGACCGTAGAGTTCATGATGTTGCATTCATGATCGGAGACAGGGTGTTGCTCCGGGTTTCACCCATGAAGGGTGTGATGAGGTTAGGAAATAAGGGCAATTTGAGCCCTAGGTACATCACACCTTTTGAGATTCTTCAGATAGTGGGTGAGGTAGCCTACAAGCTCGCATTGCCACCTAGTTTATCAGCAGTCCATCCAGTGTTCCATTTTTCCATGCTCCAAAAGTATGACGGTGTTCTGTCTCATGTGTTAGATTTCAATTCAGTCCAGTTAGACAAGGATTTAACTTATGAGGAGGAGCCGGTGGCTATTCTAGCCTGGCAGGTTCGACAGTTGAGGTCTAAGAGTTATCTTTTAGTTCGAGTGTAGTGGAGAGGTCAACCGGTCATGGCAGCCACTTGGGAGTCTAAGTCAAACATGCGGAGTAGATATCCACACCTTTTTACCAGTCCAGGTAATTTTCTATGCCCGTTCGAGGACGAACGGTTGTTTTAGAGGTGGAGAATATGATGACCCGATAGGTCATCTAGAGTTTTAAATCTTAATTCTGTGTTCCGAAACCTCATAGCTTCTTTTAGCCTTCGTCGATTTGCGTGCGCAGTCTGTGCCTTTTTTCGAAAAGCTTTTATGTGAAAAAGTGATTAAAATGTGAATTCATGCCTTAAAAGTCTATTTGAGTTGACTTCGATCAACGTTTCGAGCAAACAGACCTGAATCCATATTTTGACGGTCCCAGTGGATCCGTATCGTAATTTGAGGCTTGAGCGTATGCTAGGAATCGAATTCGAAGGTCCCTAGCTCGTGTTATCGCAATTTGTTATAAATTTGATGTTCCACTTTGTTGATACCGGGTCCGGATATTTATTCCGAAACTTGGTATAGGTCCATTACGATATTTATGACTTGTCTGCCAAACTTGGTGCAAAACGGAAGTGATTTGACGTGATTCGGATGTTCGGTTGTTAAAATAGAAATTCTTAAGTTTCATTGAAAATTTCATTTGATTTGATGTCCGACTCGTATTTCTAGGTGTTATTTGGTATTTGATAGTGCGAGCGAGTTCGTATGAGGTTTTTGGACTTCTGTGCATATATGGTTTGGAGCCCCGAGGGCTCGGGTGAATCTCGGATAGCCTATGGACCATTTGAATTTAGAAAGTTTCTGGTTTCTTGAGCTTCTGCTGTATCTGGTGTCATGTGCTCCGCGATCACGAAGCCATTCTCACGATCACAAAGGAGAGTTTGGGACAGGGGAGGATTTTCTTCATCGCGAACGCGATAGTTGGGTCGCAAACGCGTAGGGGCATGGGCCTGGGAGGGGGAAACTGAACGTTACTCTTTGCGAACGCGGTACTAGGATAGCGAACGCAAGGGTAGGTGGGTGCAAGCCTTCACAAATGCGAAGGGTAACTCGTGAACGCATAGGCCAATGAGTTGTTGTGCTTCGCGATCGCATTAGGCCCTTCGCAAACGCGAAGAAGGCCTAACGCCAGTGATTTAAAACAGTCCAAAAACGGGATTTCTTCTATTTTCCATAAACTCTCCAATAGAGCTCGGCCTAGAGGCGATTTTGAAGGAAAAACTCGACACCAATTCATAAGTTTGTACACTTTAACTCATTTTCTTCCATTTCTAACCTCACCATTAATTTCTAGTCTAATCCTTGTTCTTCCATGGTAGAAAACTAGGGATTTAGGAAGAATTGGGGGTTTCTGCAAATTCGTGATTTAGACCTCAATTTGAGGTCGGATTTCAAAACTAATTACATAATCGGGCTCGGGGGTGAATGGGTAAATGGGTTTTAATCCGAACCTCGGGTTTTGATCAAGTGGGCCTGGGTTGACTTTTTTTCACTTTTTGGGATGGGTGTAAAAATTCTATCTTTAAGTATTGTAATTAATTTCTTTAGCATTATTTGGCGTTATCGAGTCGATTGTGGCTAGATACGAGTGGTTTGGAGGTGGATTCTAGAGAAAGGCCCCGGTAGAGCTCTGAGTTGACTGTAGAGTGAGGTAAGTGTCGTCGTTAACCTTAACTTGAGGGATTAGGACTTGTTTGCCTATTTGCTATGTGTTTAAATGTTTGGGTACAACATATATGTGAGGTGACGAGTACTTATGCGTTGTTGTCAGGTTAAAGTTGCGAGTGGGACTTGTTTCTTGTAATTTATATCCTCTTTGTTTATGATATCCATGCTTAGACTAGTTTATTACTTAATTGATCGTTCTTTCCGTATTTACAAACTATTTGTGATAACTGAGTATTTTGGACGTTGAGGTTTGGTATTGTGGAACCGTCGTTGACGTAAGGTTTATTCTTGCTTATTCTATCTCCCAAATGTTAGATATTCATTGCTACATGGTAAGGAAGAGTGTTAAAGCACGAAGGGTGATGTCGTGCTGATTATTGTTTCATTATTGATTAATACATAGTGAGGAAGGGAGTAAAAGCACGAAGGGTGATGTCGTGCCGTATTTATTGTTTCATGATGAAATTGAGAGTAAAAGCACGAAGGGTGATGCCGTGCCGTATTTATTATTTTATGGAGAGATCAAGAGTAAAAGCACGAAGGGTGATGCCGTGCCATTATTATTGTTTCATGGTGAGGTTGAGAATAAAAGCACGATGGGTGATGTCGTGCATTCTTTATTCATTATGTTAGCTCGTCTTCATTGGTTGAAGGTTTATTGACTGTTTCAGGTTGTCATTTCCTGTTGTAGTTACCGTATCCTGTATCCCCTTTTGCATGTCCCCTCCCACTAGTACGTGTTTACTTTCTATTTGTTGTTATGTCGTGTATATATATATATATATATATATATATATATATATATATATATATATATATATATTCTCATTTGTACAGGTTTAACTACGTGAGTATCCTGTCATAGTCTCGTCACTACCTGGTCGAGGTTAGGCTCGGCACTTACAGAGTACATTGGATCGGTTGTACTCATACTACATTCTGCACTTTTTGTGCGGATTTTGGTACTGGTCCCAGCTGTACGTGAGGTGCATCAGCTCAGATTGGCATACCTGGAAACTCGAGGTAAATCTGCTGGTGTCCACAGACCTTGAAGTCCTCTTCCTTTTTCATCTTTCACTGTTCATTTCATTCGAGACAGCTGTACTTATTTCAGAATTTATTTGTAGAATTTCTAGAAGCTCGTGCACTTGTAACTTCAGATTCGGGTTGTACTTAGATGTTATTGGTTATTATGCCACTTCGTACTTTGTTTAGTTTCATTTCAGTTTAATTGGTTTTATTTATTTGAATTGTTTAAAAACTTGCTCAAGAATTTCTCTAACATTGATTTGCCTAGCAAGTAAAATATTAGGCGCCATCATAGTGAATTTTTTTCTAGTGATTTCCATCAAACAAATTGAGGGAAAACCCATTGAGCACCAAAAATCTTGACAACCAACTAAAGATAAAGGGGGAATGTCGAAGTTCACCAACTCAAAGAAATGGGAAGCCATTGATCTTGGTTTACTAGGTAATCAAAGGAGGCTACAACTTAGAGGCGGGGAGGGGGGAATCAGTTGGTGTTGGTTCCCAAATCCAATCTTAGACAAACTAAACATGCTATTAATTAAAAATAAAACATTACATGTGAAATGGGAGTCTACTTTTCTTGACCCTTTTGTTCCTTACAAATCCAGCAAATACTCTTTGAAGTTTCTTTATAGTTTCTGATTTTTTAGAAAAAGAAATATAATAATGTTACTCTTTTTGTAATAGATTAGCTGCCTGCATCACTTAATTGGTTGAACCAGTTTCATTTGTCTCACTACTAAAATACTAATATTAATCCATGTCCACGCTTCAGCCTTCAAGTGACTTATAATCACCAATTAAATTCAAATAACAATAATAAATACCATAATTGTATATGCATATAATTATATGTAACCGGTAAGACAAACCAACGATTGAATGTAAGAATTCCCCCACCCTCCGACAAAAACAAAATTAAATTTGAATCTTAAACCTAATTTCTCTCGGCTGGTCTCCAACAACGTGCTTTGTTTTCCTTCCTTTTCCTGGAAGTTAATGTTACAGTGCAATTTTTGAGATTTCAAACTTTTAGTCATTAACTAATTTTAGAGTAAGTTGCGTGTGTATCTTTTTTCGATGAATACATTTATAAAAAAATTATATAAATATTATATTAAAAAGTTTTATTTAAATTATAAAATAAAAATATTAATTCTGAAGATGGTGAGTATCAATCCTATACAACTAACTCACAAAAAAAGAAGAAGGAAAAAAGTGCAAAGTAGAACTTCTCAAGCATTAGTTATAATTCAATTTAATTTTGTTTGATTTTATAATTTTATCACTTCAATTTTACAAATTAAAATATCATACTTCCTTTTTAGTTACCAAACTCATGCACTCATCACTATCAATAATATATCTTTTAATTTTACAAACTTTATTATGAGGATATATGTTAAATCAATAATTATGTGTGTTGTATAAGATCCATTTGTACTCGCAGGTATTACAGAAGTAATTTTCAAAATTATATATGACAACAAGAAAGATATTTATATAAGTAAAATCTTACTCAATTTTATTTTATTTTTTAAATATTAAATATTTTTGCATAATTCAAATGGCGAGAGACATTTAATAGCTAAAATTTTGATTAATGTCAAGATCTAAAATATTGAAAAAATTAATTAAATAATAATTTTTTAACCAATACTACATTCTAAAGATATCATTAGATCTTTTGTGAAATAAGACTTGTTTGACAGATGACTTTGTGGAAACACATAATTATGATCTTTGTGATTCTTTTGCTATGTTATTCATTCAGCCTAATCATAAATATACTTCCAGCCATTATGCATATGCATAATTTACCCGCTCCCCAAGCTGATGCCTAAATGCTAAATTTATATCTATCAAAATTTTTAAATGCAATATAATGACAATATTATTGTAAACTTCAAAACAAATTAAAACACGGAAGCTAAAAACTCGAAGAATCCTATATCGCAAGTACATTGATAGGAAACTTTTTGTGAGTTTAATTAGGAAGAATAATGGTTGTGCTTCATTCATCGAAATTATATTTTTCATTTGACTATTTTGAATTATGAATAACCTTCTATGTAATTCATGCCACATAATACATGGAACTTTATTTATACAATTCAAGTATTAGACTACTAACAAGCCATCAAAATTTACAACATGTTCTAACTTTTAAATAAACAGTGAATTTTTGTTACTCAAATGATCATGCAAGAAGTACATATACGATAATAAATAAAGACCACTTTTTGGACAAAAAATTACAATAATTGACGCTAATTATACCTTTTAGTGCACCTACATTGAGACTACATAAACAAAGCATTCAAATTTGAAGACTCAAAAAAAAAAAAAAAATTCAAACAAAAAACTAAATAGAAAAAGTGCATCAGCATGATTTTGTATCGAGTTTGATATATATATATATATATATATATATATAGATATAGTTGGTCAGATGATCAAGAAGTAATATATATCATATATTAAAAAAATTATATCACAAAAGAGAAGTAGAAGCATACCTCGAAAAGTTACTTGATATATGTGTCTGGAGCCTAGAGGGGAGCTTATATAAATAATAAATAATGGTGCTTAAACTTAATTCAAATTGATAAATCATTTTTTAAGCTAAAGTCTTAAGAAGTATAATCTTTTATTCCTAAAAACTGAATTGTACGGCCATACGAAAAATGAAAAATAATAATTGTGTTACCAATTTTAATAACAAAAGAATAATTTTTTCACAATTCACACAATGCAAGTGTATGCGGAATACATTACAAAAGGGAGTAATATATATACTTCCCTTTATATTAGGGCTTCAAAGTGAATTTAGTCTAACGTTGCCTCAAACTCTCTTTTTTTATAGCAATAATACATTAATTATAGTAGAGAAGAGAAACCGGTTTTTATAAGGTAAATTTTAATTGGTTTTAAAGTTCTTACTTTCTACATATCTCAGATAAAGAAACATGATAAGCAAATTTTGTTGATTTTAAAATCCTAAATATTAGGAACTAATTAAATGACTATTTTGTTTAGTGTGAATTTTATTTTCAAATGGTAAAAAGACGAACGACATTACGCTAAGACCTTTGTACTTTTAATATAATATAAATATAAATATAGATAATGGTGTAATGATAAAAGAAAATAAGGGCGAAAGAAACTTACACAAACACGTAACTGAAAAATCAGTTCAATAAGTGTTTAAATTAACTAGGTAACAAGTATGAGTTGGAAACGGTTTAAAGGTCTTTTAATTATATATTAGGCTATCAACTAGGTAATTAGCTGTAGCAATCATGATTTGATAGCTTTATAAAATAGAAAATAACCAATTATAGTTGGTTACAATATAGTAATAACATAAATTTTTTATGGGAAAAGCATAAAAACAACCCCCCGACTTATTTCGGATTGCCAGATACATATTTAAACTTTGTAAGTGTCTTATGACCCCTTTATTCTCTTTTGAATTGGAATTATTAATTCCCTAAGTGTTGAGGTGGTAAAGAGAGTGTAATCCAGGACAATTTTGAAAGCGTTTTTATGCTTTTCCAATTTTTGCTTTCGCAATCTCTATATAACGATAACTTGTTTGTTTCGAAATGAATGTGATTTTTGCACCAAATCTGCACGAGTTCCCTAAATTTATAGCTACAGGATCTATGAATTCTCTACTTCTCAGTTTTCTTAATTCTGAACTAGCACTAGGCACAGAACTTTCATGAAAGACCCATAGAAACCAAGAGAATTTCAAAAGATACACAAGAATTGCAGAAGTAAACAAACTTCAATTTGGTAATGAAAAATCTGACATAAGTTCAGAGGTCAATATGTCACAGTCCATTCATAGTATTATGAACTTGGACTCAGCTGGTTTTTGGGTGACATTTCAGCTACTTTTGGAGCTGTTTTTGCTAGGTGTTTGAGGTTGTTTTAAGGTGGGAAAAGAGCTGATTAGGGGGGTGATTTCGGTGTTTTAGGGGGGGCTGAAGTTTGGACTGTTTTGGATCTGGATTTTGGAGTATTTTTGGACTAAATTTATGGAGCTTTTATCTGCATTTTTATGGTGTTTGAAATCTGAGATATAGAGGAAAAGGATGGGGTGCTTGGTCATGGAAGTTAAAGGTCGGCTTTGTGACTGTTTTGGGGTGAGTTTTTGGACGGATTTACAGCTGGGTTTTCGAGATGCGTTTTGGCTTTTTGGAGTTGAAAGTGAGGTGTTTTTGTTGGGATTTTGAATGTGTTTGTTCAGTAGTTTGGCAGCTGGGTTTGGCTATGTTTTTGGGGCTAAAAAGATGGTGTTTTGGAGAAGGAAAAAAGTGTTTGAGGCTGATGGAAAGGTGGTTGTTTTGAGCTCTTTTGTTAGGTGGTTTAATGGAGCTTTTTGGAGGAAGAAGAGGGTTTGGGGGCTGCTTTGTGTACTATCATAAAGCTACGTTAATGGAGGAAAAAAAAAGATCATAAACTCCATTTTAGTGAAGCTATAGCTGCTCCTTTCTTCACTCTGTCACTGCTCTCTTTTTGTGTGTATGCTCATCGGGGTTTCTAATTTTTTGTGCCCCCTTTTCCTGTTCAGAATCTCTTCCTCAAAATCTGACTGGGTCTATCTTTTTATATGAAGTATACGTGTGTGTATTTATATTGTGTACTTGACTTGGGGAGAAAGAAAAAGGAGCTGTAAGGACGAGTAAAAAATATCCTCCATCTGCCTGTGTAGGAATCTTTTCTTTTTCGCCAAAAGGGATGTGCACACTGTAATTTGAAGAGGATCATAAAGAACCCTTGAGCATGTGAGTTTTTTATGCAACTTCGTCCATTTGTGATGATGTGTCCGCATATGATTTGCTCTTCTTTTCTTATTGCTTTTTGATTTTCTTTTTCAAAGAATATATAAATAGACAAAAGTAAAAATACTACTCCTATTTAATTAAATAGGAGAGTTGGGAGAGGTTTGACTTTTGAGGAAACGACTCCGGAATAGAATTTTATGACTTCAATAGCTTCGTATGGTAATATCGGACTTAGGCATATATCCAGATTTGGATTTGAAAATCCGTAGGACAATTTGGCGCATTTTGGTGAACAGTTGGAAAGTTGAAGTTTTGAAATATTTATAAATTTGACCGGAAGTTGACTTGGTTGATATCGAGCTTGGATTGTGATTTCGAAAATTGGAGCAGGTTCGTTATGCCATTTATGACTTGTGTGTAATATTTGAAGTCATTCCAGATTGATTTGAGATGCTTCGACGCAAATTATAGAATTTGGATATTTCATAACTCATAATTCGATTCGAGGCGCGATTCGCAGTTTCGGCATTGTTTAATGTGATTTGAGGCCTCGACTAAGTTTGTATCATATTTTGGGACTTTTTGGTATGATTTGACGTGGTCCCGAGGGGCTTGGGTGTATTTTGGATCATTGCTTGAGAGACTATTAAAGTTAAGAAATTTGGAGTTTGACCATGGTGAATATCGGACGACATCTTTTCAGTGCTTTGAGTGCGCGAGAATGTCCGTGGCGTGTTTTATGATTGAAATTCATATATGGTTTGTGGCCGGGAGGTTCCGGATGAGCTTCTGGGTGGTTTCGGATCATTTCGGAGAAGTTTCGGTTTGTCGGTTTTTGGTGAGCCACTGTTTATTCGAAATTGCGAACACTGTTCATTCACAATGGCGAATACTGTTCATTGGAGTTTGCTATTCATTCGCAAATGCGAACCTGGGCAGAAGACTTAAGGATCGATACTTGGTCATTTTTTCATTTTTGTTTTGGATTTTGGAGCTCGGTTTTTAGGCGATTTTGAGGAGTTCTTCACGACTTTGACTTGGGTAAGTGTTCTATATCCGAATGTGAATATATTTCATGATTCCATCATTATATTCATCAATTATTAGTGAATCAATTAGAAGAAAATGAGATTTTTTGCAAAATCTTTCAAAAAAAGAAGAAGAAGATTTGGAGGTCGATTCGTTATCGGAATTTGATAAAATTGGTATGGTTGAACTCATATTAGAATGGGTTGTCGGATTTTGTGAGTTTTGTCAGGTTCCGGGCACGTGGGCCCGGGTTTGACTTTATTGACGTTTCGAGCGAAGTTGAGAATTATTATAAATTTATTTATTACGAGCATTAGAGTATATTTTTATTTGTTTGCGTATTATTTGACTAGTTTTGGAGCGACGGGCATCGGTTTGAGGTGTTAGAGTGGCGTTGGAGCCTGTTATAGAACTTCGGAGCGAGGCAAGTCTCTTGTCTAACCTTGTGAGGGAAAAACTACCCCTAGGTGATATTTATTGTTATGTGCAACTAGTTGTGGATGCTATGTATGCATTAGGTGATGAGAGTCCATACGTAGCTAAAGCATGTTTATGTCTGGGTAGATTTAGGACTTTATCATGTAATATTTGAATTGTTTGGATTCATTTTTCTAGTTTAATTAATTGAAATTTTAACTGAAATTGATTTAGAAACATATAAATATATTAGGACGAGTTTTATCACCTTGAGTTGTTGCCAAGATATTTGATAAATGTAAAGGGGTATACTTATTATTGTGCCCATGTAATGTGTTGTAAGCGCATGTCTCGAAAGTTGATAACTTCCTTCCTTTCTTGTGGAGCGGGTCAGATGCCTTAGCAGTATAATAGATGCATCTATGGTTCGTGCCGCTCAACCCTCGGCAATGTACACATTATTTTGGATCCGGCCGAACGACCTCGGCGTAATCGTGCGTTATATCGCTGGTATTCCGAATATTCACGAGATTATCTTTCCAATGATGCCTGACATTTTATATGGTATTCCTTATTCATTTGATATTGGCACTTGACATTTCTGAGCCGTTAAGGTAGAATACAAGATTGAGAAATTTAACTTTAAATGAAATATTTGGAAGATTTTGTAACTTACAGCTTCATCCCATTATTGATGTGTGCTACATATCTGATTATGAATTATTATATTGCTTTATTAGACCTCTAGTAAGTGTTGATATCGACCCCTCGTCACTACTTCGGGGTTGGCTAGATACTTACTGTGTACGCGTTGATTTACGTATTTATGCTGCACTTCTACACTAAATGTGCAGGATCTAAGAAGTTCATTTGGTGATCATCTTGGCGCGTAGGCGCACCTGTTAAGGGGACTTTAAGTGAGCTGCATTCCAGGCTACGCATCGTAATCCACCGAGTCTCCATTATACTATGTATTTTATCCTGTCTATTTACATTATGGACTGATGTTGTATTGTTATTGTACTTATTAGAAAATGCTCATGCACTTATGACACCGGGTTTTGGAGTTATATTAGTTGATGCTTATGGTTTCGTATATTATTATCGCCTTCCATTTCTTTTATAAACTACAAATGTTGTACATTCCCATGGATTTAGATGTGTAAATCTCATTCCTTACTAAAATCTATGATAAATCACCATTGGCTTGCCTGACGGCCGCGTTAGGCGCCATCACGACTAATAGTGGATTTTGGGTCATGATAGCTTGATATAAAAGCGTTAGGTTCACTTAGGTCTCACGAGTCATGAGCAAGTCTAGTAGAGTCTTGCGAATCGCTAATGAGACGTTTGTACTTATCTTCGAGAGGCTACGAGGCTGTTAGGAGCACTTCCCTTCTTGATTCCTCATTGTGCGATTTGATTCCTTTGAGGCTTACGCCTTTATTTCCTTCCTAATCAATCTTATGTGACATGAAGCGTTTTTTATCAATTGCGCATCGAGGAGTTGTGGGTGGTATTGCAGACGTGGTGCAGGATGTATTTCCCTGTTTCTTCAGGCGGGCTATTATCGTCGTCCTTGTTTGAATATATTAAGGTTCGCCGGTGCTATGATCTTCTTTGATTTTCTTCGGGGAAGAGTGTGGTGAAATAGTGTCTAAGAAGCGGTTGTTAGAGATGGTGGAAGCGATTTCAAAATCGAACTGGTGCTTCATAAGCGGATAGCTTGAGAAAGATGATCTTCGAGGAGGCTTAGAGTTGGTAGCAATTTATTAGTTGAGGTGCTATAGAGATGGATTTTGATTTGAGGCAGCATTTGGGTAGCAAAGGATGAGGAGGGACATGGTGGGAGGTGTCTCGCGGTGATTGAATTATTAGCAGGTCAAGTACGCACAGTAGAGGTCGAGAAGTTGCTTAAAAGAGATGGTTTAACTAAAGTGGGAGTGACAGAGTAGCATATGGATTCTGTGGTAGGATAGTTACATGCCTTGAGAAAAGTTTTGAACGATTTGGGAATCGTGGTGGAAAGTGACTAGGTCTACGGATTTTGTTTCGGATGGAGACTACGGCATTGAGGAAGATTGAATATGTCAAAGAGGAGTTGCTTGAAATGAAGAGGGGTGTGAAAACTTGAGTATCGCTTTTGGATGCAACGTGACTTCGGGTTTGGAACGTATTGTCGGACTTTCAGTCGATGTCAATGGGGAATGAACGGACTTGTATAGCTGGTGGACGAGCATGGGCTCAGGAGGGTCTACTAATGCGAGGTAGTTGCACCCCATGCAGCATCGTGGGAAGATGTCGGCATGGAATTCCAGAAGTGGGTTATCTCCTGTGAACAGGTTAGCGGTCACGTGATTTTGATGAAGTTTCTACGAAGAGTTCTACTTACTACCCGACAGAAGGTCGAATATGCAATTATGGCTAATAATCCGGAATGTTCATGAAAAGTTTAACAAGAGACTACAAGAAATTTGATGGGTTGACGGTGCGATATCATGGTAATTGAGAAGGAGGAATATTTGTGGGTTCTAGGTTTATGTGATTGTAGCTTAAAGCTAAGTGTGGTAGCCCACCTTCTATGATTGGATCGCGTGGTTGTCTGCCTGTGCAGCTTCTAGTTATCGGTGCACTGGTGGATTATTTATGATTAAGAAAAGGAAACATCAGGGGTGATTCGAGCAAAGGATTTGATAAATGTGTGTTATATTTCGCCTTATCGATTCATGCACAGATTTTAGGGAGGCTCAGAGTTTATGCTTCTGGTAGATGTGATGTACAAGGAAAATAATTCATCCGACTGCTTCTTTGGGAGTGTCCATGTGTTGACAGCACACTAGAGTTTGGCTTATATTCGGGACCAAGTCACAGTGGGTGACTCTCAACAGTGGTTCTAATGGGTTCGTTATGTGGCTGGAGAATGGGATTTTGCAGCAGAGTGTGAAGAATAGCTGTGAAATTTTCTATGTAATCAACGGGTCTGCCGGGCAGTTTTGGAAAAAATGGGAGAAACAGTTTCGGATTCGCAGAAGGTGTTTCAGAATAGGTGTACTAGTTAGAGATGCTATTGTGCGCATGAGGAAGGTATGAGATGGTTCATGGGTATCTAGACAATGTGGTCTCGTGAAGTGGGTCACTCGGGAGGAGTGTTGTTGAGTTTCGTTATGATTCTTAAATGGAGCTACTATTATTTCTAAGGCAAGTCAAGAGTGAATTGGAAGAAATTGGTTTGGTTAGTAATGGTTGAATTAGCATGATTATAGCAATGATTAGTTCCTTCGGTGCGAAGTTATACAGGTGGTTGGTGGTTGTACGAGGGGGCTTGGTGCCACCATAACTAGATTGATTTGGGAGGTACTTGATTCAAATGGCCTTGTTGTGTCAATGGATTCCGGAAGAGTCATAGCCATTTAGACCACGACCCGAGGTTTGTATTTTCTGCGATTATGAGTATTCTGTTGCGTGTTGCAATGGTTCTTCTGAAATGAGTTAAGTGAAAGGTTTCTAGACAATGGAGTGCTTGTTCCATTAGTAGCTCAGGGATTATGATGCTATTCTGGTACTCTCATGTAGCGGCATGATAGGTGCAGTGAGCGGCATGAGAATTGAACGTGGAGGATCAAGGTTGTGGTTCGGTGTTGACAGGAATGTCATGAGATCGGATGAGCAGGGAAATATTCAGATATTCAGAGTAACATTTCATTTTCTTTAGTGTCACCTGAGAACAGTGTCCTGTGTAAGAGGCTTTGTGTATTGATTTGCGGATTCTTGATTTTCTTTACAGAATTAGTACGGTGGGTGGTATGGATGTGAAGACTTTGCTACCTGTTGCGGAAGGTCGTGGAGCGTGTCCCACGGGTAATTTGTATAAGTGTGACATGTTAGTCAGTTGATTGTTAAGGATTGAAACCAAGAATGGAGATTCTAGTACTATCGCCAATGTGAGAGTTTATGCTTGAAAGGCTCCATTCCTTTGGTTGTGGACTGTGGAAGTTCATTCTGGATTGGGTGGCTACTCGTGTGTGTCATGAATAGGGCCATTGTGGATCCTTAAAAGGTTGTTGGCCCAGTATGGTACGATCAGAATCGCTTAAGGTCCGTTGGTGGGTCTAATGCGAATGTGTGCTCTCCGTCAGGTCGGATGTGTTCATTCAGCATAGCATTACTTATGGCGAAGTCTTCGGTCGTTGGATGTTATTCCCGTCGTCACCTATTCCATGTAATACTCTATTGTGCCATGTAGGTTATGAGACGACTTGATTATTCGCATAGGTGTTGTGGTCCCATGTAGCTTGTGCTATTATATGAGTAGGATGACTCTCGAGATGCAGGTCAATTATTGCACCTTAGTCATGCTTGGTTTTGTAGCATATGGCGCTATCCGTCTCCCCAGGGTTGTATTTTCGCACTTGGCTTGCTTATGGTCGGCATTCGGGTATTTCGTAGGTATAAGCATTATGGCCTGATGGGTATTTCCTTAATTACTGTTATGTGTGGATCGGGTGGGACGCTGCCACTGGTACATTGTTCGGATCGGGTGGCACGCTGCCATGGGTAAATTGTTCAGATCGGGTGGCACGCCGCCACGGGTATGTTGCTTGGATCGGGTTGCACGCCGCAAGGGTGTCATGTTTGGATCGGGTTGCACGTCGCAATAGTGAGATGTTGAGTACGGTTCCCTATACTTATTTTTGTGTATTTTGTTCCTCATTTTCAGAGGAGGGTTCATAGCATCTGTTCGACCGTTTTATATGTTACACGAGCCGAGTAGTTCTTTTCCTAAGTTCGTTTTTCCTTAGGTATCACATTCGAGTTTGTAGCTTGTTGGTGCATTGATGATGTCATATGATATTTTTGGTGGTGTTTGAGTTGGCTTCTTCCCCGAGCAGTTTGTACTGGGTGAGACGAAATTATTGAACCTGAAATCAATGCAACCAGATTTATATAAGGTATATTAGAGGGAAAATGTCACTATTTAGTTCAGAATGAGGTAAGAATTCTTGTTAAGCGGAGGACTCCGTGAGTTATTGATCTGGCGGATGATTATGAGTTCCTCCGCATCCCTTTCATCGTTACAGTATTGTGAGGATTGAGATCGGGCTTATATGTGTTATGAGGTACACTACGGGCATCGGGTCGGTAAATTTGCAGTTGCAGTGCTTGGAGGAGGTTACCATGGACAAATGAGTTATGCGGTGCATTGTGTGAGGTCAGCATGGGTGCATGATCTTATGTGGGTTCAGAATGTGGGGATTGATACGGTGTTCGTATGTTAGAATCAGGTCTAGTAGAGAAATTCAGAGGTTGGAATTTGGTTTTAAGGCTTATTGACTAAATATAAGGGAGGATCTTCAGTCTGGCTCGAGCTAATGTGCTCAACTGAGTTGTGGTGGCGCGGGTAGGTGCACAAGGTGTTGAACATTCCGGGCCAGTTCTTAGCACGTTCGAGGACGAACGTATGTTTAAGTGGCGGAGAATATAACAACCCGACTGGTCGTTTTGAGCTCTAGCGCATCGTTCGGCGGTTTGACGCCTCGAGTAGCTTCACTTCATATTTTATGACCTATACGTGTGGTCGAAATTGAATTTCGGGAAGTTTAGAGTTGTTTCGGAAGGAAAATTCTCAATTCAGAAGCTTTAAGTTGGGAGAGTTGACTGAGGTTTGACTTTTGAGCAAACGACACTGGAATGGAATTTTTATGGTTTCAGTAGCTTTGTATGGCAATTTCGGACTTAAGCGTATGTCCAAATTTGGAGTTGGAAGTCCGTAGGACAATTTGGCGCATTTTGGCGAGAAGTTGAAGTTTTGAAATTTTCATAAATTTGATTGGAAGTTGATTTGGTTGATATCGAGCTCGAATTTCGATTCCGAAAATTGGAACAGGTCCATTATGGTAATTTATGACTTGTGTGCAGAATTTGAAGTCATCTAGATTGATTTAATACCCTTTGGCGCAAATTATAGAATTTAGAAATTTCATAACTCATAATTCGCTCGAGGCACGATTCGTAGTTTCAGTGTTGTTTGATGTGATTTGGTGCCTCGACTAAGTTAGTATCATGTTTTGGGACTTGTCGGTATGATTTGACGGGGCCCCGAGGGGTTGGGGTGTATTTTGGTTCATTGGTTTAGAGACAACTAAAGTTAAGAAATTTGGAATTTGACCATGGTGAATATCGGGTCAAGACGACCTCTTTTTAGTGTTTTAAGTGCACGAGTAGGTCCGTAGTGTGTTTTGTGATTGAAATTCATATATGGTTTGTATCCGGGAGGTACCGGAGGAGTTTCGGGCTGGTTTCAGATCATTTAAGAGAAGTTTGGTTTGCTGTTTTCTGGTAAGGCACTGTTCATTCGCAATTGCGAACACTGTTCATTGGGGTTTACTATTCATTCGTAAATCCGAAGGTTTTGTTCGCAAATGCGAACCTGTGTAGAAGACTTCAAGATCGAAACATTATCATTTTTCCATTTTCGTTTTGGATTTTGGAGCTCGGTTTTTGGGCGATTTTGAGGAGTTCTTCACGACTTTGACTTGGGTTAGTGTTCTATTTCCGAAAGTAATTATATTTCATGATTCGATGGTTATATTCATCAATTATTAGTCAATCAATTGGAAGAAAATGAGATTTTTTGCAAAATCTTTCAAAAACGAAAAAATGAAGATTTGGAGGTCGATTCGTTATCGGAATTTGATAAAATTGGTATGGTTGAACACGTATTGGAATGCTTCGTCGGATTTTGTGAGTTTTGTCGGTTTCTGGACACGTAGGCCCGGGGTTGACTTTATTGACTTTTCGAGAAGAGTTGGGAATTGTTATAAATTGATTTATTACGAGTATTAGAGTATATTTTTATTGGTTTGCACAGTGTTTGACTAGTTTTGGAGCGACGGGCATCAGTTTGAGGTGTTAGAGTGGCGTTGGAGCCGATTATGGAACTTTGGAGCGAGATAAGTCTCCTGTCTAACCTTGTGAGGAGGAAACTACCCCTAGGTGATTTTTATTGTTATGTGCAACTAGTTGTAGCTGCTACGTACGCACGAGGTGACGAGAGTTCGTACGTAGCTAAAGCATGTTTATGTCTCGGTGAACTTAGGACTTTATCAGGTAATATTTGAATTGTTTGGACTCATTTTGCTATCTTAATTAATTAAAATCTTAACTGTAGTTGATTTAGAAACATATTAATATATTAGACCGAGTTTTATCATTTTGAGTTGTTGCCAAGATATTTGATAAATGTAAAAGGGTATATTTATTATTGTGCTCATGTACTATGTTGTAAGCACGTGTCTCGTAATTCGATAACTTCCTTCCTTTCTTGTGGAGGGGGCCGAACGCCTCGGCAGTATAATAGATGTATCTATAGTTGGTGCTGCTTGACCCTCGGCAGTGTACACATTATTCTGGATCAGGCCGAACGACCTCGGCGTAATCATGCGTTATATCGCTGGTATTCCGAATATGCACGAGATTATCTTTCCAATGATGCCCGACATTTTATATGGTATTCCTTATTCATTTGATATTGGCACTTGACATTTTCTGAGCCGTTACGGTACAAGATTGAGAAATTTATATTTTAAAAGAAATATTTGGAAGATGATGTAACTTACAGCTTCACCCCATTATTGTTATGTGCTCCATATCTGCTTATGAATTATTATATTGCTTTATTGGACCTTTAATAAGTGTCGATGTCGATCCCTCGTCACTATTTCTTCGGGGTTAGGCTAGATACTTATTGGGCACGCGCTGATTTACGTACTCATGCTACACTTCTGTACTAAATGTGCAAGATCTGATAAGTTCATTTGGTGATCATCTTGGCTCGAAGGCGCACTTGTTGAGGCGACTTTATGTGAGCTGCATTCCTAGCTACGCATCGCAGCCCACAGAGTCTCCATCTTATTTATTTACTATTATCCTATCTATTTTTATATTCCAGACAGATGTTGTATTATTATTGTACTCCTTAGAAAATGTCCATGCACTTGTGACACAGGGTTTTAGGGTTATACTAGTTGATGCTTATAGTTTCATATATTATTTTCGCCTTCCATTTCCTGTATAAACTACAAATGTTGTATGTTTCCGTGGATTTAGAAGTGTAAATCTCATTCCTTATTAAAATCTATGTTTTTGAAAGTAATAAAATGAGTAATTAAACTGATAAATCAACGTTGGCTTGTCTGACGGCGGTGTTAAGCGCTATCACGACCTATAGTGGATTTTGGGTCGTGACACTTTTTGTGTGATTTTTAATTTTCTCAAGTAAAAGGTGAAACAAAAAGCTAAAATATAAATATGAAACTTAAAACTATTTAAATAGTAAAAGGTGGTAAAGAATTCAAGTATGGTCAAAAATTTGGTGCTCATAGCATGCCCCTCTATGCTTGAAAATATGAAGAGTTTACGGGCAAAGACAAGGTGAGCCGTGTGACTAAATTTTGACCAAACCATTGTTCAAAAGGAAAATAAATAATATAAGGGTGCTACCGAGTTCTGGTTTTGGGTAGCCTACATATCCCAAGTTATAAGGGAATCAGATCACGTGTGGTTCGAGAAGAGTAATGGAAGGATGACATGATTAGTTGGAGAGTCGAGTGAGGTTCCGTCGTGGCTCCGATCCGTAGTCCTATTATTACATCAAAATAAATAAAGAAAAAGAAAATTATATTAAAGAAAAGGAAAAATACAAGATCCTATCTACTCTTTGTGTCTTGCATCTTCACTTAAAATCTTGTAGACTCGTGTTGGATGGTGGGTGCCTTGAATTTGAAGCTTGCTAGCCTGCATTTGGAGGAAGGTGCCTTGACTTGGATCCTGATTCTTGAAGGTCGAGATTGAATTGAGACTTGGATTGACTTTTGAATGCTCGCTTCTCAATTGGAACCCGAGAAGATGTAGGTTGATGTGTGTGTTATGTCAAAGCTCGACTCTAACCTTCTTTGTGCTTGAACAACCTTTTTTTCATTCTTTTTTTTTTTTCGGATTAGAGACTTCATTTTTGGACATCAAACCTGCGTTCTGCGAGAAAACCTGCAAGACATCACAGACAAACAAAACGAACAAAATATTTCTACCCCAGTTTGCGCTAGAAAAATCTTGTGAGCTATTAGCAAAAACTGTAAACTAATTTTTTTTAAAATTGAGAGCATAAAAAGCATCAGGGAGTGGTGTACCCTTATTCTAAAAATTGATGCTTCAACTAAGGATTGGTGTACTTTATGTTGAAAAAAAAAGAAACGACTAGGATTGGTGTACCCTATATTATCAATGACATCAGAGAGTGTTTTCAAGAGACCTTTGTTTCTCCATGTCATCTCTGATTGTTTTGCACCCAGTACCATTTGTATTTGTGGCTTGATCAGCCTTATCCCAAAAGGAAATCTTTGCTTGAGTGACCTTTTCTGATATCTTGAATGGCTTTCTGCCTTTTGAGCCATTTGTCTGTCAGAGAGAATCACAACTGGCTATGTGTCTTTTGCACGATGTGCACACTTTATAGTCTTTGTTCAGTACCGAGAACCCATGATTAACTTTGGAGTCTCATATGTGCGTGATTTAGCCAAGTAGGCTAACATGAGTATCTTTTAGAGGAACCTTCGTATTGCACGAATTCTCAAAATACAGCAACTGTAACAACTGAATGCATGTTGTTCCCTCGATAGTGTTATCGTAATTGTGTTGGCTAGAATATGCTTTATGCCATTGAAAAGCTCGTAGCATATTTTAAAATCTTTTCTTGCTTGTTTTGACAAGGGTTGACTCAAAGCAAAGGACATAATGATGTGAAGAAAAAATGTTAACAAGAGATGCCCTTATCAAGAAGGAAGAAGAAAGATGTTTTATTTTTGAATGCGGAAACTAGCATTAATGATCATGGCATACATTTTGGACTTTGCAGCCTGATCTATCAAACAGATCTATTATTTCCTCTTGTCATTCCTATGGCTTTTTTGTGTTAATTTTTTGCATTAGCTTCACGATTCACTTTCGACTAGTGATGCCCCGAGAGGTTTTCAACAATAAGTCTCTCTTATTTATTTATCTCTACTTACCATCGTCGTACAGTGCCCGCAAGGGTTTTCACTAGTAAGACTCTCTCATTTTTTTTCTTCTGATTTTCTTTCTTAATTCCTTGAACGAGAACCATGATCATATCCCTCATATGACAACCATTGATCATTGCAGGTTACCCTTGGCCTTCTTAAAATGGAATAGAAGGTCTTTATTTTGGAGGCTTTAGGATATGGTTAGAAAGAAAGGGTGGCATGAAGGCTCAAAGACACAATATGATGGGGTTGTACGCTTATAACTCTTGGAATCGACTCTTTCAAAAAATAAAAGTTTTGCTGTAGTTTCAGATATTGCGGAAATTTTTTATTTTGTTGGACCGAACTCCAGAGTAAGGCTGCCAACGTATCTTTTTTAAAGGAACCAGGTCAAACATAGTTCATATATTTGACCTAACTATTTTTTTTTCATCTTTCTATTTTTTTTCTTTTTTCTTTTTTCTTTTTCTTCTCTTTTTTTTTCTTTTTTTATTTTTTCAAAACAAGTTGCCCCAAATTTTATTTTTTGGGGGCATGGACCTTTGGCTGTTATATTCTTCATTTTTTTTTTTACTTTAACTTTCTAAGAATTGCCCCAGTTTGTACTCTTGAGGCATGGACTTTTCTTTCCCTTTTTTTTTTTTCATTTCATTTTTTTTCGACTTTTAACTCTAAACTTGATGCCAAAAGAGGGTGGTCAAAGAAAAAATAACACATGCTCAAAAGGGGGATCGAATGATATAAAGTGTTTAGATAGCAGAAAAAGGACCTCCCAGCCTCGAGAACGTTAAACATAGTATCCTTTCGTAATCACAACATCGATGAACATATGTGTCTTATTGGTGTGTCGTGGTCAAAAGACACTTTCCATCCATTAATGTCAAATTTTTTACCAAACATCAATTGATTCTTCCTTAAACCCGAGCTTCACAATGATTTGAAGGTAAAGATCACTAACCTCCAGGAGTATAACTATTCTAGTTCCACTTGAATTTTATTCGAGCTTACTTTCAAAGTGTTTCGACTCTTTATTCATTCTCAAAAGTGTCTTTTCTCAGTTATCTAGTTCAAGACTAAATCAATTTTCTAAGATCGGGCCAAAAACTCTGCACGCATGTCATGTCTCTAGAACTAGCAAAAATATAACTAAGCACAGAATGACACAAAAGGACAAAATGTATTTCATTGAGTAAGGGATGGAAGGGTTTGACAACAAGGAAAACAACCTAAAATCTGAGCTACAACCCTGAAATAACCAAATAATGAAAATAGCAACAGAACAAACAGAGAAGACTCGTACATTCAGAATAGAGGGATAGAAGGGTTTGACCCAACAAAACAAATATAATCTGGATCACAACCCTGAAGTAACCCAAATAAATAGAAAAAACATCAAAACAAGCTACCAAAGTTCCTTTCTAGTGAGGAGGGAATGACTTTTCAATTGCTAAGCTTGACATTTAGCCACAAATTTGCTCATCAGAATCACCAGGGCCTTGTTCAATTTCAATCTCATTAACTTCGATCCGCAAGTTCTGAACCCCTTTGATCAACACATCTCAGATCTGACGATATATGATATTTCATAGCAACTGACTTTCTAGAGGTCTGGAGAGAATTACCATACTCCATGTCACCATGTACCATCCCCACAAAATGTGCATCATCAAGTGCATATAAAGAATTCTGTATGATATTCGGGGTGTCAATGTCTTGGACCAAAATAAGTTTTTCTTGGATCATCATTTCTATTTCTCTTTTCAAATCACAACAACTTTCAACATTGTGCCCCTGGGTATTGGAATGGTATTCACACCATTTAGAATGGTCAAAGCTTCTTGCACGCGGGTCCACTTAATTCGGAGAAATGGGTGCAATCATGCCATAATCCTTTAGTTTCCCAAATAAGCTTGTATAGAACTCCCCTATTGGTGTAGAATTATCTTTCGACCTTTGCTCCTCTATACTCTTGTCTTGGATGTGGATTATAGGGCATTTGAAAATTTTGTGGTGACTGGCGGGAATTTTGTGGTGCTAGTGCTCGCCTTCTAGGATGTTTTGGTGGCTGAGCATATGACTTTGTATTATGGACAACATACTAAGGTGGAGCAATAGATTATTATGGGTTCTGAGGTGGATAATAGTGCAGGGAATAATGGGAAACCTGATGAGGCTGTTCGTATCTTCGAGATGTTCTCCTAGGACCTCTTGTCGACCCTGATGTCGTCATGGTTTCTTCATCATTCTCATTCGTGTTACTATGATTACCAGATCTAGTATGGATAGCCTGAGTTGTAGCCTTGAGAACAGCTTGACTTATAATTCCGCCTGTCTTGAGGCAAGTCTCAACCATTTCCCCAATGACATCATACTTTGAAAATAATCAGGCTCTTGAGCTTGAAGAAAGACAATGATCAACTCGTGGTCATCCATAGGTGGCTTAACTCTAGCCGCTTGCTCTCTCCATTTAATGGCATATTCCATAAAACTTTCAGTCTGTATATTCTTCATGTTTGAAAGGGAATTGCGGTCCAAGGCGATATCGATGTTGTATTGGAATAGTCTGACAAAGGCATGGGCCATATCATCCCACACATGCCAGCGAGAGGTGTTTTGATCAGTAAACCATTCAGAGGCTACCCCTGTTAGGTCTTCCCTGAAATAAGCCACTAGTAATTCTTCATTTCCTCCTGCACCTCTTAGCTGATTGCAATACCTTTTCAGTTGGGTTATAGGGTCTCCATGTCCATCATACTTTTCAAATTTGGGGATCTTGAAACTAGGTGGCAAACGGACATTAGGGAATATGCATAGATCCTTAAAGAAAATACTTTTCTGACCTACCAACCCTTGCATGTTTTTCAAATGTTGTTCTAAGCTTTTCATTCTTTAGACCATTTCTTCTTGTGCCATCTTTCGGGCAGGCTTCTCAATCTCTGTAGGAAGAACAAATAGTTACGACTGGTACTCAGGAGAGTGGTACTATTCTTTTTGGGTGGCAAATTGTGACTCATGATTTTTCTTTGCACCACGTTGGCTGCGAGATCATGTAAATAGGTGTAACAATAGTGGTTGCATGATTGGCTCTTAATGACATACATTGGGAGCGCACATCAGAAGTCCCAACTGTATTTGTGTAGTTAGAATAAGTACTGACCCCAGATTAATAATATAGACCAGATGACAAAATCTGAGTGATAGTCAAGGAGATGGGTGTGACATAGGGGAAACTAGGCATAGACAATGGCAGTTCTTGGCCATCAGCACATGCTCGGCATATTTCAACCATTTGTTGTTTCAACATCCTATTTTCCTCAACCACAGTAGACACTTGTTGAACCCTCTGACCCTGAGTCTTCTGAGCGCTCGTAACAACATTGATGTCACTTGTCATTGGATGTGCTGCCAGTTTACCACAAACCGACCACCTCAAACTTTCTTCACAATTCAAGATAAAGAACACTTAAGAATGGACTCAGTCAATCCTTATTATTATCATACATTTTTTCTTTGCAAAATAGTTCGATCGAATACGATGTGGGTTGCCTACGTATCATGTGAGAACATGAATCAGATCTTTGCGTAGTTCGGGAAGATCAGAATTAAAGTAAAATAAACTAACTATCTTTTTATGTTTTCTATTTAGTTATAAGAAGTAGACCATGAAAGCTCCTAATAAGGAAAATAGTTTTGGATTTTGATTTTTTTTGAATGTTGATAGAAAGACTTCTAAAGAAGGAAAAAATATTTTTGGATTTTTTGAATTAACATCTCATAGAAAGACTTCCAAAGAAGGAATTAAAGGAAAAATGTAACGACCCAGCCGGTCCTTTTGAGTATTATAGCCCTGTTCCCCTATTTATTTCCTATTTTGTGCTTACTTGTTGTTATGTGACTTGTCGGGGTGGTCGGTTTAGTTCCGGAGATGTTTCAGCATGTGTTGAGACACTTAGTCCCAAGGTTGGAAGCCTAAGTTGAAATGGTTATCCGCATTTTGACTTATGTGTAAATGACTCTGGAATGGAGTTTTTATGGTTCTGATAGCTCCGTATAGTGATTTTGGACTTACGAGTTTGTCCGGATATTGATTTGGAGGTCCGTTGAACATTTTGGCTTAAATTTGTGAAAGTTGGAAAAAAGTAATGTTTGGAGAGTTGAGAGGTTTGACCAAGAGTTGACTATTAGGTTACCGGGCATGTATTTTTGTTTTGGAAGTTGAAATAGGTCCTTTGTGCCATCTATGGCTTGTGTGCAAAATTTGAAGTCAACCGGAGTTGATTTGATAGGTTTCTACATCGATTATAGAAGTTGGAAATTCATTAGTATCAATAGACTTGGATTGGGTGCGATTCGTGTTTTAAATGTTGTTTGATGTGATTTGAGGACTCGAATAAGTTCATATCATGATTAGGGATGTGTTAGTATGTTTGGACAGGGTCCCAGGGGCATCGGATGAGATTCGGATTGATTACGGATTGAGTTTGGCCTTGTTGAGCTGCAGATTTTTCTGATGTCTAGTTTACTTATACACGTTCACAAAGAGTATCTCGGAGGCAGGTGAAGATTGTTCTTTGGGGAAATTTTGTATCGCGTTTGTGTTCGCGTAAGAGGATTTTTGGGTGGTTGAGTTTTGTGCTGCGCGAACGTAAGACACTTTTCGCGTTCGCGAAGAGGAACATTTGGGCAGACTGTTAAAATATTAAAATCAAGGATTTGAGCCTATTTTTCATATTTTGAGCTAGAGACCTCGAATTTGGGCGATTCATGAAGGGATTCTCAAGTAGTTGATTGGGGTAAGTGACTCTAACTCGGATTTGGTTGTTATACATGAATCTATCTTTGTTTTTACCATTTATTTAGTGTTTTGGGTTGGAAAATTGCTTGAAATTATAGAAACTTCATAGGATTTAATTTGAGGATTTGAAGGTCGAGTTGTGATCGAATTGGGTAATTTTTGTATGGTTGGACTCGTGTTCGGATTTTGTTAATTTTGTTGGATTTCGAAACGTGGCCCGCGGTTGACATTTTGAATTGAATTTTCACTATTGTTAATGCACATAGCTTTATCATATGGAATTGATTCATATAGCTTATGTTGATTGTATCGAGTTGTTTGTGGCTAGATTCGAGTCGTTTGGAGTCCAAAGAGACAAGGGCTTGTTGGAGTAGAGATTTGCACGGTTTGAGGTAAGTAACAGTTCCAAACTTAGTTCTAAGGGTATGAATCTGCAAAATACGTGTTATATGGTTGGTGTTGAGGCGATGCACATGCTAGGTGACGGGCGTGTTGGCGTGTACCGTGGTAATTGTGACTCGATCGATTCTGTGGTGCTATGTAGTCATCAAACCTTGAAGTTATTCATGTGATCCCTATGTGTTAGAGCAATTGAGCTGCAATCCATGTTAAAAATCATGTTTACGCTATATTCTCATCCTGTTGAGACCTACCGGGGTCATTTCAGCTATTGAATTATTTGCTTAAATCGCAATTTTGTACTCAGTCACATCCATCATTTGCATATTATATCTCAGTACTGTTACTATTTATTATTGTATCATATATCATTGTTTGGGTTGGTTGGCATGAGATTTGTGAGCTCAAGAGACTGAAGAGATTGATGACTGAGTTGGGATCTGAGAGCCGTGTATTTGTGGATCGGGTTGCACGCTGTTGCATGCCTTCTTAGCTTTATATATCTTATTATTCTGGATCGGGCTACACGTCGCAGCAAGCCCTATGTACTTTATATATTATTATGGGATCGGACTGTACGCCGCAGCATGCCATATTGGCTTTATATTAGCGCTTGGGCAGGATCTGCCCCTCCGGAGTCTAGCATACCAGCAGTGAGCGCAGGTACTATACAGTACTGAGTGACTGAGTGTGATGAGTGAGAGTTGAGACAGTCAGGTTGAGTACTCTGAGAGTGGGAGTACGTGAGGCTATCATTGTGATGCATTACATGTGACATGCACATTTGACATGTCGATATAGAGATGTAACATTCTTCATATCAGTCATACTTGGCATATTTCATCTGTGTTGAGCTTAAACTGTTGAACTTGAAAGCATGTCTACATTTCTGTATTGTGTACCATGTGGCTATGAGTTTCTTTGGGATGTTAATGTCATATTTCCTATTATATCTGTACTCTATAAATTTGGATTTGGACTGTACCTTTCTGAGCTCGTCTGTGCTTTCAGCCCAAGATTAGTCTTGTTACTCATTGAGTACATTGCGTCGGTTGTACTCATACTACACTCTTCTTTTTGTGTGTAGATCCAGATATTTTCGGGTACGGGGGCTTCTAGCTTTGGAGTTTTACCTGTTGGAGACTATCGAGGTAGTTGCCTAGGCGTCCGCAGACCTTGACTTTCCTCCTTTTCAGTTATTTTTACTGTTCTATCTTTCTAGACAGTGTTTTAGCAGTCAAACTATGGTGTCATTTAAATGCTCATGTACTCAGTGACACTTGAATTTAGGAAATTTTTGTATTAAGTTGTGGTATTTTCTTATCAGTTATTATGTAATTTTCATTATTTAAGCTTGTTTCGGTATATTTTAAATTAAAGATGCGCGATTATTTGTGAGTTGTCAACTTGCCTAGTATTGCGATAGGCGCCATCACGACATGCGAGATTTTGGGTTGTGACAAGTTGGTATCAGAGCCTAGGATACATAGGTCTCACGAGTCAAGAGCAGGTTTAGCATAATCTTGCAGATCTGTACGGAAACGTCTGTACTTATCTTCGAGAGGCTGCCGAACCATTAGAAAAACTTCATTTTCTTGTATTCTTGTCGTGCGAATTTGTTGACTCTGGAAACTAAACTTCTATTATTCTATTCTCTCACAGATGGTGAGGACGCGTGCTACCAGATCAGGCGGACGACCACCAGTACCACAAACTAAGGCCACGACAGGCCGGGGCCGCGGTAGAGGCCGAGGTGCAGCTTGTACAGCAGCTAGAGCAGAACCTATAGACCCAGTAGTTGCTCAAGCTCAGGAGTAGACTCTAGATGTGCTTGAGCCGGTTGGACCAGCTCAAGCACCAGTTGTGCCTATTGTGATTCCAGGCCTTCAGGAGACTCTAGCCTAGATCTTGACTGTTTGCACTAGACTTGCTCAGGCGGTTTCAGTTCCGGCTGCGCCAGCCACTTCTCAGGCCGGGGAAGGTGCTCAAACTCCCACCGCCCGTACTCCAGAGCAAGTGGTGCAGTGACTTCAAACACCGAGGGTACCAGCCCAGCCGGTTGCAGTTGCTCAGGTCCAGGTGGGTCCCACTATGAGTGACGAGGAGTAGAAGGGAGAGGTTTGGGTGGCTCAAGTCTCCATCATTCTGTGGGGCAGAGTCAGAGCATGATCATGACTTCTTGGATAGGTGCCAGTGGATTCTTCACACGGCGAGTATTCTGGAGACTAGTGGAGTCTCATTTACTACTTTTCAGCTGTCGGGGGCAGCCTTCAGATACTGAGAGGCCTATGAACAGAGCAGGCCAGCCGATGCTGCACCACTTACATGGCACGAGTTCTCAGTTCTCTTCTTGGAGAAGTTTGTACCACGACCCATATGGAGGAGTTAGCGTAGGCAGATTGAGCAGTTACGCTAGGAGGGTATGTCCGTGACCCAATAGGAGATGAGATTCTTAGAATTGGCTCGTCATGTGATCTTGTTGGTTCCCGCAGAGAGGGAGAGGATTAGGAGGTTTATTGATGGCCTTAACTATGGACTGCACTTAGTTATGACTCGAGAGATTGCATCAGGTTTGGGTTCGACGAGGTTGTTGATATTGCTAGGCAGCTAGAGCAGCTCCACATTCTGGAGCGTGAGGAGAGGGAGGCCAAGAGGCCTCGTGACTTGGGTGGTTTTAGCGGTATTTCTTCTGGAGAGCAGCCCCACCACAGCAGGGGTCGTCCTTATAGGCCCTCTAAGATGGCTTGTCCGATTCATCGTGGTGCACCAGCTAGCCATGGTTCATACAGTGCTTGTCCAAGTCAGTCATCTCTCAGTGCCCTCCAAGCTCAGAGTTCATCCCGTACTCTATCAGTTTAGGGTTCATCTGTACCAGGTTTTTCTAGTAGCTATTCTAGTTCCCGGGGTCCGATTCAGTCTCTACCACCATTGACAGATCAGAGTTGCTACGAGTGTGAGGAGTTTGGACATGTGAGGAGGTATTGTCCCTGCCTCTTAGGAGGTCTGGTTCAGCAGAGGGGTCACGTTACGACTTCCGCACCAGTTAATTCATCACCTACTCATCAAGCTCGGGGTGGGGATTAGGCCGCTAGAGGTTGCCCTAGAGGGGGAGGCCGATCAGGTGGCAGTCAGGCTCGATTCAATGTTATCCCTACCAGGCCAGAGGCCGTTGCTTCTGACACAATGATCACATGTATTGTTTCAGTATGCCACAGGGATGCTTCCACATTATTTGACCCTAGTTCCACTTATTCATATGTATCATTTTATTTTACTCGTTATTTGGATATGCCCCGTCCTTAGTTTCACCCGTTCATGTATCTATCCAGGTGGCCGATACTATTGTTGTGGATCGTCTGTATCGGTCGTGTGTGGTGACCATTGGAGGGTTGGAGACTAGAGTTGATCTCTTATTGCTTAGTATGGTTGATTTTCACGTGATTCTAGGTATGGATTGGCTATCTCCATGTCATGATATTCTTGATTGTCATGCTAAGACTGTGACGTTGGCGATGTCGGGGTTGCCGAGGATCGAGTAGAGAGGTTCTCTAGATTATGTTCCCAGTAGGGTGATTCAATATCTAAAGGCCCAACAAATGGCTGGGAAGGAGTGTTTGTCATATTTGGCCTTTGTGAGGGATGTTGATGCTGATACTCCTACTATTGATTTTGTTCCGGAAGTGTGAGACTTTCCGGATGTGTTCCCTGCAAACCTGTCGGGCATGCCACCTGAAAGGAATATTTATTTTAGTATTGAATTGGGGCTGGGCACCCAACCCATTTCTATTCCTCCGTATCATATGGCACCAACAGAGTGGAAGGAATTGGAAGAGCAGGTTGAAGAGCTTCTTGATAAGGGGTTCATTAGGTCTAGTGTGTCGCCTTAGGGTGCACCGGTCCTGTTTGTGAAAAAGAAAGATGGTACTATGCAGATGTGCATCGACTATTGGCAGTTGAACAAAGTTATAATCAAGAACAAGTATCATTTACCATGCATTGATGATTTATTTGACCAGCTTCAGGGAGCGAGGGTGTTCTCTAAGATTAATTTGAGGTCTAGGTATCTCCAGTTGAAGATTCGGGTCGGATATTTTGAAGACGACATTCGACACGCTATGGCCACTATGAGCTCCTTGTGATGTCTTTTGGGTTGACCAACCCCCCAGCAGCATTCATGCATATGATGAATAGTGTATTCCAGCCATATCTCAATTCATTTGTCGTAGTATTTATTGATGATATCCTAGTATACTCACATAGCCAAGAGGATCATGCACAACCTCTTAGGATTGTACTATAAAGGTTGAGGGAGGAGAAATTTTATGCCAAGTTCTCCAGGTGTGAGTTTTGGCTCAGTTTGGTGGCATTCTTGGGGAACGTAGTGTCCAATGAGGGGATTAAGGTGGATCCGAAGAAGATTGAGGTGGTTTAGAGTTAGCCCAGACCGTCTTCAGCTACTGAGATTCAGAGTTTCCTCTGCTGGGCTAGATATTATCGTCGCTTCCTGGAGGGTTTCTCGTCCATTGCAGCGCCTTTGACCAGGTTGACCAGAAGGGTGCTCCATTCAGGTGGTCGGATGAGTGTAAGGAGAGCTCTTTCAGAAGCTCAAGACTGCCTTGACCACAGCTCCAATTCTAGTTTTGCCTTCTGTATCGGGTTCTTCTACAGTGTATTATGATGCTTCTTAGATTGTATTGGGTGTGTTTTGATGCAAGAGGGTAGAATGATTGCTTATGCTTCACGCCAATTGAAGCCTCATGGGAGAACTACCATGTTCATGATTTGGAGTTGGTAGCCATCATTCGTGCATTGAAGATTTGGAGGCATTATCTTTACGGTGTGTCTTGTGAGATATTTACGGATCATCAGAGTCTCCAGCACTTGTTCAAGCAAAAGGATCTAAATTTGAGGCACCAGAGATGGTTAGAGCTGCAAAAGGACTATGATATTACCATTTTGTATCATCTCGGAAAGGCCAATATGGTGGCCGATGCCTTGAGAAGGAAGGCGATGAATATGGGTAGCCTTGCATTTATTCTCGTTTGTGAGAGGCTGCTTATATCATAGGTTCAGGCCTTGGCCAATCAATTCGTGAGATTAGATATTTCGGAGCCGAGTCGGGTTCTAGCTTGTGTGGTTTCTCGGTCTTCCTTATATGATCGCATCAGAGAGCGTCAGTATGATGACCCCCATTTGCTTATCCTTAAGGACACGGTTCAGCACGGTGATGCCAAGGAGGTTTCTATTGGGGATGATGGGGTGTTGCATATGCATGGTCAGATTTGTGTGCCCAATGTAGATGGGCTACGTGAGTTGATTCTTGAGGAGGCCCACACTTCGTTGTGTTCCATTCATCCTGGTGCCAAGAAGATGTACTAGGAGTTGAGGCGGCACTATTGGTGGAGGATAAAGAAAGATACAATGGGGTTTGTAGCTCGGTGCTTAAGTTGTCAGCAGGTGAAGTACGAGCATCAGAGGCCGGGTAGATTGCTTCAAAGGCTTGAGATTCCGGAGTGCAAATGGGAGTGTATCACCATGGACTTCATAGTTGATCTCCCACCAACTTCGAGGAAGTTTGATGCTATTTGGGTTATTGTGGACCGGTTGACCAAGTCCGTGCATTTCATTCCAGTTAGGACTACCTATTCTTTGGAGCAGTTGGCTGAGATCTGCATCCGCAAAATTGTTCGCCTTCACGGTGTGCCGGTGTCTATCATTTCAGATCGAGGCATACATTTTATATCACAATTTTGGAGAGCAGTGCAGCGAGAGTTTGGAACACAGGTTGAGCTAAGTACAACATTCAACCATCAGACAGACGAGCAGTCCGAGCGCACTATTCATATATTGGAGGATATGCTACGCGCTTGTGTCATGGATTTCAGGGGTTCTTTGGATCAGTTTTTGCCGCTTGCAGAGTTTGCCTACAACAATAATTACATATCGAGTATTCAGATAGCTCCATATGAGGTTTTGTATGGGAGACGGTGTCGGTCTCTAGTTGGGTTTGAGTCGGGTGAGGCTAGGCTATTGGGTACTGACTTGGTTTAGGATGCTTTGGACAAGGTTAAGTTGATTCAGGATCGACTTCACTCGGCGCACTCTAGACAGAAGAGCTACGCTGATCGGAAGGTCCGTGATGCTGCTTACATGAAGGGTGTTATGAGGTTCGGAAAGAAAGGAAAGTTGAGCCCTGGTATATTGGGCCTTTTTAGGTGCTTTAGAGGATTGGAGATGTGTCTTTCAAGCTTGCATTGCCACCTAGTCTATCAAGTGTTCATCCAGTATTTCATGTTTCCATGCTCTGGAAGTATTTCGGCAATCCGTCTCATGTTTTGGACTTCAGCATAGTTCAGTTGGATGGTGATTTGACTTATGATGTGGAGCCGATGGCACTTTGGCCTTGCAGGTTCGGAAGTTGAGGTCAAAGAACATAGCTTCAGTGAAGGTGCAGTGGAGAGGGTAGCCAGTCGAGGAGGCTACTTGCGAGATCAAGCAGGAGATGTAGATCAGATATCCATACATATTTGAGACTCCAGGTATGATTCTAGACCTGCTCGAGGATGAACGTTTGTTTAAGAGGGGGAGAATGTAATGACCCGACCGGTCGTTTTTGAGTATTATAGCCCTATTCCCCCATTTATTGCTTATTTTGTGCTTGCCGGGGTGATCTGTTTGGTTCCGAGGATGTTTCAAAATGTGTTGGGATACTTAGTCCAAAAGTTGGAAGCCTAAGTTGAAAGAGTTGACCGGATGTTGACTTATGTGTAAAGACTCCGGAACGGAGTTTTGATGATTTAGATAGCTCCGTATAGTGATTTTGAACTTAGGAGTGTGTCCGTATATGTATATGGAGGCCCGTAGATGATTTTGGATTTAATTGGCGAAAATTTGGAAAAATTGAAGTTTAAAGAGTTGAGAGGTTTGATCGAGAGTTGATTTTGGGGTTACCGGGCTCGAATTTTTGTTTAGGAAGTTAGAATAGGTCCGTTGTGTCATCTATGACTTGTGTGAAAAATTTGACGTCAATTGGGGTTGATTTGATAGGTTTCGTCATTGATTGTCGAAGTTGGAAATTTATTAGTTTCAATACGCTTGGATTGGGGTGCGATTCGTGTTTTGATGTTCTTTGATGTGATTTGATGCCTTGACTAAGTTCGTATCATTTTTTGGGATGTGTTGGTATGTTTGGAGGGGGTCCCGGGGGCCTCTGGTGAGATTCAGATTGATTATGGATTGAGTTTGGCCTTATTGAGCTGCAGATTTTTCTGGTGTCTGGTTTCCTTATACGCGTTCGCAAAGAGTATCTGGGAGGCAGGTGAAGATTGTTGTCTGCGAAAATTGTGCATTGTATTCGCGAGGGAGCCTTCGTGTTCGCGTAAGAGGACTTTTGGGCAATTGAGTTTTGTGCTTCGCGAACACGAGACACTTTCCGCATTCGTGAAGAGGAACATCTGGGCAGACTGTTAAAATATCAAAATCGAGGGTTTGAACCCATTTTTCATATTTTGAGCTAGAGACCTCGGATTTGTGAGATTCTTGAAGGGATTTTCAAGGAGTTTATTGGGTTAAGTGGTTCTAACTTAGATTTGGTTGTTATACATGAATCTATCATTGTTTTAACTATTTAATTAGTGTTTGGGTTGGAAAATTGGGAAAAATTGTATAAACTTCATAGGCTTTAATTTGAGGATTTGAAGGTCGAGTTGTAATCGGAATTGAGTAATTTTGGTATGGTTGGACTCGTGATTGAATGTGTGTTCTGATTTTGTTAATTTTGTCGGATTTCGAAACCTAAGCCCGGGGTTGACTTTTTGAGTTGAATTTTTGATTTTTGTTAAAGAACTTAGCTTTATCATATGGAATTGATTCCTATAGCTTGAGTTGATTGTATCGAGTTGTTTGTGGCTAGATTCGAGTCGTTCGGAGGCCGATTCGCGAGGCAAGGGCTTGTTGGAGTAGAGATTTGCACGAGTTAAGATAAGTAACACTTGCAAAGTTGATTCTAAGGGTATGAATTCCCAAAATAAATGTTATGTGGTTGGTGTTGTGATGACGCACATGCTAGGTGACGTAAGTGTGAGCATGCACCGTGGTAATTGTGACCCAGTCCAGTCCTTGGTACTATGTAGTCATCAAACCTTGTTGTTGTTCATGCGAACCCCATGTGTTAGAGAAATTGAGCTGCAATCCATATTAGGAATCATGTTTACGCTATATGCTCAACCTATTGAGACCCACTGGGGTCATTTCTACTATTGAATAATCGCAATTTTGTACTCAGTCCATCATTTGCATATCATATCTCAGTCTCTGTTACCATTTATTGTTAAATCATATATCATTGTTTGGGCTGGATGGCATGAGATTTGTGAGCCCGAGAGACTGGAGAGATTGATGACTAAGTATTGATCTGAGAGCCGTTGTGAGTGAGATTAGTGGATCGGGCTGCAGGCCACAGCAGTCCTTCTTGGCTTTATGTATATTATTATTATGGATTGGGCTGCACGCCGCAGCAAGCCCTATGTACTTTATATATTATTATGGGATCGGACTGTACGCCGCAGCATGCCATATTGGCTTTATATTAGCGCTTGGGCAGGATCTGCCCCTCCGGAGTCTAGCATACCAGCAGTGAGCGCAGGTACTGTACAGTGCCGAGTGACTGAGTGTGATGAGTGAGAGTTGAGACAGTCAGGTTGAGTACTCTGAGAGTGGGAGTCCGTGAGGTTATCATTGTGATGCATTACATGTGACATGCATATTTGACATGTCGATATAGAGATGTAACACTCTTCATATCAGTCATACTTGGCATATTTCATCTGTGTTGAGCTTAAACTATTGAACTTGAAAGCATGTCTACTATCCCATACTGTGTATCATGTGGTTATGAGTTTCTCTGAGATGTTATTGTCATATTTCCTGTTAAATCTTTACTCTTTTTATTTGGATTTGAACTGTACCTTTCTGAGCTCGTCACTGCTTTCAGCCCAAGGTTAGTCTTGTTACTCATTGAGTACATTGCGTTGGTTATACTCATACTATACTCTGCTTTTCGTGTGCAGATCCAGGTATTTCCGGGTATGGCTGCTGCTAGCTTTGGAGTTTTACCTATTGGAGACTATCGAGGTAGCTTCGTAGGTGTCCGCAAACTTTGACTCTCCTCCTTTTCAGTTATTTGTACTGTTCTATCTTTGTAGACAGTGTTTTAGCAGTCAGACTATGTTGTCTTTTAGATGCTCATGTACTCAGTGACACCCAAATTTTGGGAAATTTTTGTATTGAGTTGCTGTATTTTCTTATCAGTTATTTTGAAATTATTACTATTTAAGCTTGTTTTGTTATATTTTCAATTGATGATGCGTGGTTATTTGTCAGTTATCGGCTTGCCTAGTATTGCGATAGGCGCCATCACGACATGTGAGATTTTGGATCGTGACAAAAATATTTTTGAATTTTTGAAAATTGGGGGCTGGAACTGATGAGGGTTACCTGCATATCTCACATCCGGTGAGAACCATACCAGCGTAGTTCAACAAGAAGCGGGGAGTATTTCAAAATCTCAGTCTATTTTTCATCACCTTTTGAGTAAAATTTTTACAGAGTCTTATTTTTGAACATAGGAGTTTATTAGAACTGGGTGAATTTCGCTCTCTTATTTTCTCTATCTTGGGTTTCTTGATTTTCTGTTCCTATTCTAGAAGCCGGTCAACATAAAAGCCGAACAAACAAATGCACAAGTAACATGTAAGATGCATCAGGATGATCTTTTAATATTTGGCATACTTGTTGTAACGACTAGGCTTGTCGTTTTGAGCTCTAACGCATCATTCGGCAGTTTGAGGCCTTGAGTAGCTTTACTTCATATTTTATGACTTGTACGCGTAGTCGGAATCGAATTTTGGGAAGTTCAAAGCTGATTCAAATGGAAAATTCTAAATTCGGAAGCTTTATGTTGAAAGAATTTACTAAGGTTTGACTTTTGTGTAAATGATGTTGGAATTGAGATTTGAAGGCTCCAATAGGTTCGTATGATGATTTCTGATTGGGGTGTATGTTTGGGTTGAGTATCGGGTGGTCCAGAAGCATTTTGGCGCGTATTATGGAAGGTTGGCATTTTGAAGACTTAAGAATTTCATAAGTTTGGTTTGAAGTTGATTGTGATGTTATCGATGTCCGTTTGAGGTTCCGATCATTGAAATAGGTTCATATTGTGATTTATGATTTGTACGCAAAGTTGCGCGTCATTCTGGAATGTTTTGATACGATTCGGACGCGTTCATCGAATTTTGGAAGTTTGAAAAGTTTAAAGAAGAACTTGGGACTTGTTGGTGTGAATGGACGGGGCCCGGGGGCCTCGGGTATGCTTCAGGATGCTTTCGGAATATTTCTCCATGTTTTGCTGCTGGTGGTGTTGTTCATCGCGAACGCGTAGGGGTAATCGCATTCGCGAGGAAGGATTTTTGGCTTCTGGATATTTGTGCTTCGCGTTCGCGGCTGAGGACACACATTCGCGAAGGTTTGAGGAGCAAAGCCACGCGTTCGCGATTGGGGCATCACGTTCACGAAAGGGAAAATATGGGTATGGGAGATTTTACCCTTCGTATTCACAGAAGGTACACCACGTTCGCAAATGTTCGCCTGGTAAAGCACCACGTTTGCGAAGAACTGTTTTGGGACTGGAGCTGGTAGTGCTTCGTCAACGCGATGGACTTGCTATGTTCGCGAAGAAGGTCGGACTAGGCAGTGTTCTTTTTAAATCGGGGGTTCGGCTCATTTTCACTTCATTTCTTCCATGGGAGACAATTTTGGAGACATTTTGCAGTGTCATTTTCATCATCTCTTATGAAGTACGTGATTTCTTAGTTGTGCTTGGGTTTTGTAGCGCATGGCACTATCCGTCTCCCCAAGGCGGTATTTGTTTTTGCATTTGGCGTACTTGTAGTTGATATTCGGTACTTTGTAGGTATAAGCATTATGGCTTGATGAGTATTTCCTTATTTATTGTTAGGTGTGGATCGGGTGGCACGCCGCCACGGGTATGCTATTTGGAATGGGTTGCACGCCGCAACGGTATCACGTGAGGATCGGGTTGCACGTCGCAACAATGAGGTGTTGAGTACAGTTCCCTAGATCTATTCTTGTGTATTTTGTTTCTCATTCTCTAAGAAGGGTTCATAGCGTCTGTTCAACTGTCTTATTCGTTACGCGGGCTGGGTAGTTCCTTTGCGGAGTTCGTTTTTCTTTATGTATCGCATTCGAGTTTGTAGCTTGTTGGCGTATTGTTGGCGTTATATGATATTTTTGGTAGTGTTTGAGATGGCTTATTACCTGAGAAGCTTGTAGTGGGTGAGACGAGATTATTGCACCTGAAATTAGTACAATAAGATTTGTATAAGGTATATTAAAAGCAAATATCGCTAGTCAGTTTGGAATGAGGTAATGGTTCTTGTCAGGAGGAGAGACTCCGTGATTTGTTGATTCAGCAGGTGTTTATGGGTTTCTACACATTTCTTTCGTCGTGGCAGTGTTGCGAGAGTTGGAACCAGACTTGCATGTGTTTTGGGGTGTATTGTGGGCATTGGATCCGCGAAATTTCAGCTATTGTGGTCGGATGCTGTTATGGTCAAATGACTTTTGCGATGCATGGCGATTTCATCGATTTCATCGGAGGAGCATGATTATGTTGATAAAGTGTGTGGTAATTGATACGGTGTTCGTATGTTAGAACTGGGTCTCCTGGAGAATTCCGGACGTTAGAATTTGGTTCTAAAGCTTGTTGGCTAAGGTTATAGGAAGGATCTTCAGTCTGGCTCGGACTAACGTGCTCACATGGGTTGTGGTGGCATGGGTAGGTGCATGAGGTGTTAAATAATGATTTCGGACAATTCCGGGGCAGTTCTTGGCACGTTCGAGGATAAACGTATGTTTAAGTGGGGGAGAATGTAACGACCCGACAGGTCATTTTGAGCTCTAGCGCGTCGTTCGCCGGTTTGAGGCATTGAGTAGCTTCACTTCATGTTTTATGACTTGTACGCATAGTCGGAATCGAATTTTGGGAAGTTAAGAGTTGATTCGGATGGAAAATTCTAATTTCAGAAGCTTTAAGTTGGAAGAATTGATTAAGATTTGACTTTTGAGTAAACGATCTCAAAAACAAGATTTGAAGGTTCCAGTAGGTTCGTATGATGATTTCGGACTAGGCGTATGTTCGGGTGGTCCGCAAGCATTTCGGCGCGTATTATGGAAGGTCGGCATTTTGAAGGCTTAAGAATTTCATAAGTTTAGTTTGAAATGGATTTTGATGTTATCGATGTCCGTTTGGGGTTTTGAGCCTTGAAATAGGTTAGTATTGTGATTTTTGACTTGCATGCAAAGTTTCGCCTCATTCCAGAATGTTTTGATACGATTCGGACGCGTTCGTCAAAGTTTGGAAGTTTGAAAAGTTTAAAGAAGGATTTTGATCGTCGAGTCATAGTTTTCACGTTGTTTGGTGTGATTTGAGGCCTCGAGCAGATTTCTTTCAAGTTTTGGGACTTGTTGGTGTGAATGGACGGGGTCTCGGGGCCCTCGGGCGTGTTTCGTGATGGTTTCGGAACATTTCTCCATGTTTTGCTGCTGCTGTTGCTGGTTCTGGTGTTGTTCATCACGAATGCGCTGGAATAATCGTGTTCGCAGAAAGGATTTTTGGCTGCTGAATATTTGTGCTTCGCGTTCGCCACTGAGGGCACGCGTTCGCGATTGGGGTATCGCGTTCGCGAAAGGGAAAAATAGGGCGTGGGAGATTTTAGCCTTCACATTCACGAAAAGTACACCGTGTTCGTGAAGGTTTGTATGGTAAAGCACCGCGTTCGCGAGATTTTGCTCGCGTTCGCGAAGAACAGTTTTGGAATTGGAGCTGGTAGTGCTTCTCGAACGCGTGGACTTGTCGCATTCGCGAAGAAGGTCATACTGGGTAGTGATCTTTTTAAATCGGGGGTTTGACTCATTTTCACTTCATTTCTTTCATGGGAGCCAATTTTAGAGTGCCATTTTCATCATCTATGATGGGATACGTTATTTCACATTGCGAGTTAAATACATAGTTTATATATGGATTTAAGCATGGGAATTTGTAGAAATTTGGAATTTTGGTAGAAAACCTAGAAAATTGGTATTTTTGGATTTTTACAACGAAATTGGGCATGGAATTGGGAATAAATTATATACTTTAGTTCGTAATGTTATGGGTAAAGTTTATATTCAAAAAACTTCAGAATTCGGCCACGTGCGCCCGAGGGTTAGTTTTATTGACTTTTCGAGCGGAGTTGAGAATTATTTAAATTTATTAATTATGGGTATTACAGTATACTTTGATTGGTTTGTACATTGTTTGACTAGTGTTGGATCAACAGGCATCGGTTTGAGGTGTTAGAGAGGCTTTGGAACCGGTTATGGAACTTTATAACGAGGTAAGTCTCCTGTCTAACTCTATGACATGGAAACTACCCTTAGGTGATGTATTTGATATATTCTACTTATTGCAGGGGTTACGTATGCACGAGGTAACGAGAGTCCGTACGTAGTTAAATTCATGCTATTGTTGGGGTAGACTTAGGTTCACACCATGCTATAATTGTACTATTGGAGTTGCTCGATTACGACTTCAGACTAGACTTGTGTAGGGTGTTAGACTTGCTATTGTAGAGATTTGACGTGCTACTTGATTTAGCTACGGAATAATTGTGCTCCCCTTACGAATTTCTCCCGCGTTGTGCGTTTCTATTGAAAGGCTTCTTTCAAGTTCATAACTTGCACGTTTATTCATGAATGGGGTCAAGGACCCGTTAAAGCTTCTATTCTAATAGGATTGGACCGTTCGCCTCAGTAATATAATAGATGTATCTATTGTTCGTGCCGTTCGACCCTCGGCAGTGAACACGTTATGATGGGATTGGGTCGTTCACCTCGGCAGTACTATATATCACACTCTCATGAGAGCGGCCGTTCGCCTCGATAGTATATTAGATGTATCTATGGTTCGTGCCAGTCGACCCTCGGCAGTGCATACATTATGATGGGATCGGGCTGTACGCCTCGGCATTTCTATAAAATACTCATATGGAATCGTGCGTAATATTTGACAAGAAGCCAGTGTATCTGTGAGTTTTCCTGATTTGAACCGTGACAACCAATCTGGTGAGGTCCATTATATATATACTCTGATAGAGGAGGTAACTGCTACTGTATTTGATTTATTGGACCACTAATAAGTGTCGATGTCGACCCCTCATCACTACTTCTCCGGGGTTAGGCTAGATACTTACTGGGTACGCATTGATTTACGTACTCATGCTGCACTTGCTGCACTTGCTGCACTTATTGTGCAGGTATATATATGTCTGGTGGTCTTTTAGGCGCAAAGGCGCCGCCATTGAAGAGACCTTACCGTGAGCTGCATTCCATGTTACGATCCGCAGCATACAGAGTCTCCATCAGAGTTATTTATATTCTCCTATCTAACTTGTATTCTAGACAGATGTTGTATTTTATTATATTTCCTACTTGATGCTCATGCACCTGTGACACCAGGTTTTGGGGGCTTCTATTGGACGTTTGGTATGGTTGTTCACGTCCCCTATATATTCTATTTCATACTATTTAATCAATGGAAATTATGATTTCAAGGTAATAAAAATGTGTAATTAAGGTGATCAATCACTGTTGGTTGCCTGACGGCGACGTTGGGTGCCATCACTACCTTTAGTAGATTTTGGGTTGTGACACCTGTCCTAGACGGACCTAACCCCTGTGTTGGGTCCCCTAAGTCAAATGCACATGATGCAAACAAGCGTATCTACTAGGGATCTGGCATGAGGTTATGTTCTTCAAAGTTTAAACCTTAAGGTGTGGAGTTCTAGACCTGGCTTACCCGAGCGAACAATTCGAGATGGGAGGAGGGGGGGTGGGGGCAACGTACCGGGAACCAAAAGGCCATCAGGCATTGTAACTGATCCGACCACGTTCTAAAATTAGGGGTGTGACACTCTAACAGAAAAGAAGCCACGCCAGAGTGCATTTCCTAGACGATTTAGAAGGCTAAGAGAGAAGAAAAGTTGCGTAAACATTTTATATACAATTCACGCAATATCAAAGCAGTAAAGAGCGCATTTAGCACATTAGGCCAAAACATATAATATCAGACAATCACAAAAAAGCAAGTATAATAGTTATTCTAAGCTTAAATTCTGAAGCCTGAACCGGAAGTTCTGGATTTGTTTTCCCAGCAGAGTGGCCAGAGCTATAACACCTCCTTTTTATGGGAAAATGAGTCTTTTCACTTTAAGTGACATTATTGAAATGAGATTATTTTATTTATTTTAAGAGTCACCACTTGGAATAATTTATTACAGCGTCCCAAGTTGCCATTTATTTTATATTCTAATTCGAGGAAAATTAACTTTGTTTTAAGTCTGCGAAACAGAGAAGACTGAGTAAGAAATTCTGTTAAGCTAGGAGGTGTGAGGAATTCCCGAATTTCATGGTTTTAGCACGGTCGCTTCACAATTACACTTGGCTTCATTATCTGATTAATACATGTTTTAAACCTATGTGCATTTTACCTTTTACCGCTTCCATATCTATATTTATTTTAAGCATTTATGAAATTTATTTAAACAAGTCACGGTGTCCGTTCTATACATATTGCAAATCGTGCCATGTGAAACACACCCGCAATTTACGACATGTTTATTTTATTAAATAATTTGAAGTTGTAGGGCCAAGCCGGACATGCACTTGAATTTGGATTTACGTAACATGACTATGCCACAGGAACCGTACTCGATAGTCACGATATTTTTATTAATCGTGCCTAAAGCAAGCTACGATGTTCTTGAATTATTTTCTAAACTAGTTTTGAGGTATTTGTTAAGGATATTGATTATGGAATTATTCAAGTGGATTAATTATGGAAAAGTATGTTAGCTTTGTTACTGAAGAAGAAAGGGGCCAATAGCACATTATTACGAAAATGGCCTGGCAGGTGACTTATATGCCTCATCAATCCATTTATCAAATTCACTTAAACTAACAGACCATCTATTTTATGAAATGGGCCAGCAAGATTTCACTCATTTGAGCCCAGTTGTTTCTCAGTGGCTTAAACCAACAGACAACCCTCTAAACTTGTAAAATTAATAAATGACCCAATTAATGTCTCGTGACCTCAATTAATTACCCTAACTCACTGTTATCCAAGTTCTAAACAGAAGCATTCAAAAATTTTCTCATAAAAAATGCATTAACAGAAAACCAAGAAAAACACATGGAAAATGATACATGAACAAACAAAATTTAAAAAGAAAACGACTAAGAAATTCAATTAAGAAGGAAAGAATGAACATTTATACTCAGCAAATAATCTTCTTCAATAGATCAAATCACGAAACTCCCAACGTTATCAAAATACACGAATCCTAGAGATTACAACCCGAATAAAAACTTTGAACAAGACCTGTGAAAAGAACACTCAAACGGAGACCTCGACGACCTCGACTGACTGAACGTGGGTGGTCTCACACAGCTGAAACGAAGTTCTGCTCGTCGACAAACATGGTGGGATAGCGACTGTTTTCGGGGTGGTTTTCAGCTGATTTTGGGTGACGTTTTAGCTACTTTTGGAGCTATTTTTGCTAGTGGTTTGAGGTTGTTTTAAGATGGGAAAGGAGATGGTTTGGAGGGTGATTTCGGTGGTTTAGGGGCTGAAGCTTGGGCTGTTTTGGATCTGGATTTTGGAGTATTTTTGGACTGAAATTTATAGAGCTTTTTTCTATAATTTTATGGTGTTTGAAAGGTGAGATATTGAGGAAAAGAATGGGGTGCTTGGTTATGGAGGTTAAAGTCAGCTTTGCGGCTGTTTTAGGGTGAGTTTTTGGATGGATTTACAGCTGGGTTTTTTAGATGCGTTTTCATGGCTTTTTGGAGTTGAAAGTGAGCTGTTTGGCTGGGATTCTGGACTGGTTTGTTCAGCAGTTTTGCAGCTGGGTTTGGCTGCGTTTTTGGGGCTAAAACGATGGTGTTTTGGAGGAGGAAGAAGGTGTTTTGAGGCTGGTGGAAAGGTAGTTGTTTTGGGCTCGTTTTGTTTTGGGTGGTTTAAGGAGCTTTTTGGAGGAAGAAGAGGGTTTGGGGGCTGTTTTGTGCACTACTGTAAAGCTACGTCAATGGAGGAAAAAAAAGAGATCACAAACTCTATTTTTGTGAAGCTGTGGCTTGCTCCTTTCTTCACTCCGTCACTGCTCTCTTTTAATAATTTAAAATAAAAAGAAATAAAAATAATAATTACCTACTTCTAATCTAAAACTTATTTAAAATATTTCAAAATCACTAACTTACTCAAGAGGAAACATATTTTTGTGAGATTTTTTTTTTTTTTTTTTTTTTGCAAATTAATACGAAATTTAATACTCTAAAAATGTGAATCTTTTTGTGTGATTTTTAATTTTCTCAAATAAAACCTATAAAAAGGTGAAACAAAAAGCTAAAATATAAAGATGAAAGCTTCAAGTTTAAAGAGAACACTATGGAGCTATATGCTGAGAAGTTTAACAATAGGGGACTCTGTGCCATTGCACAGGTTGAATCTCTTCGATCGCTACAAGCTCCTTGGTGGTCTTGCTTTTAATCGTTAATAAATTTTGATCAGTATAAAAGATTTTGATTCATAATCGAACCCCCCCTGCTTTCTCTCTGCTTATTATGTGATGTTTTAATGCTTAATATGTGTAGTCTGCAATGCTCTTGGATCTGCGAGAATTCATCTCATGTATATGTCATTCACAAAGCAATTTGTGTTATTGTTTACCCGTAAACCGGTACAGTTGAATTTATATCGTAATTTATAGACAAGCTAATCGATTTTATCCAAATATAATAAATAAATAAATAGGAACAAAAATAAGATTAACGACCAAAATTGAAAGAGATGACAAGCCTGACTCAAAACTCAATCGTTCCAAGAATAAATGTAAAAGCAATTGTGAAACTGTTTAGATCGAACGTAACAAGATGATAGATTATAGCTTTTGAGTGCAGAATGTTTGACATCCCATAATGGTTGTTCATCCTACTATTTATAAATATACTCAGGGAGACAAGATACTAAAATCAAGCTCCTCTTGAATGAGAATAAAAATGTCATTGATGGGTGCATAACGACTGGCTTTGAATGCAGATATTCTCTGTAATAGTTGCTCATTAAATACTATCCGATATCAAACCTTTGAATCTTTATTATCAGCTATGCTTCCTTCAGGATGGATCCTATACAGGTTACACACTTCGTACCTGATGCCAGTTATTTGTTTACTCATCTTTTACCTGTCTTCGGTTCCATGTGTCACACCGCCATTTGACCACCTGCTATCAACCAATTTCACCCCATATAGATAGTCCCTTTGTTTTCTGGTGACGCAACTAAGTGTTACCGAGAAGTAGATGAGCATTCTTTTCTTGGAGGGAAAGTTCCTGAGCGGTCTCTGGCACTTGAAGGGACGCACGTCTCCTCTCATTTAATACCCCCAAACACGTGTTGCCCGTGATTCTTGCCAGTTTTTGAGGTGACCATGATCACGATTTTAGCTGTCTATACGTTCTCTGCTACTCATAATTTTTACTTCTTCATTTTCACAACTCTTTCTCCTTCTCTGAATTTCTTTAGAACATTTCTATAACATTCAACTTTCTTAGTAAAAAACTTCTTCACTGATCTTTACCACCATGTCTTCTTATGTTGTTATCTTCGAAAACACTAGCCTTCTCTTCAGTGGAGGCCAAAAGAAAAACATAATCATAGAGGTTGACACCGAGTCTGAACCTCCAATCATAAATACCATCATTCCGCTTCACCTTAGTACTGCATCTGATCTCCAGGAGCAAAAAGCACTTGCAAATCCCACAAGTGGAAGGTTTTGGCCTGTTCGTAGGTACCCATCCTCCGTTCGCCCTTCTAGCATCCCTGTTGTAAGGGAGGACTTTAATTGCAACAATATTGAGATCTTTGCCCCAGATGGGGTAGAACGAGTTATGCACTCCAGAGCGGAGTTCATCTATGTCTATACATACCCCTTCATTTTGGGTCCCTTCACCTTGGGGTTAGGTGAAGGACTCGACCTAATAATCTTGGAGTTCTGCCAGCAGTACCAGGCAAGCACTGAGACTAGGGAAACCCTGTCTCTTGCACACATGATAAATCTTTAGTCCCCCAAGATTTTCCGCGGGGTGTGCTGAAACTCAGCAAGCGTGGTCACCACACTCTTCTCACCAGTGTTGACGATAACAACGACCGTGGGTGGATGGAATGGTTCATCGTTATAGCTACCGGGGACATCATCCTAGCCATAACGCTAATTGTTCCCGAATCATGGAACCTTTTCTGTAAGTCATTGTATATTTGTTTTCTTTTCTTCATGCAAAGATATTCCTTAACTGACATTTTATTTTCTTTGTTAGAGCTATCCATTAGGAACCACCAAAGGTTGAAGGATTGGCCCAATGAGTTCAAAAACTTTTAGATAATCACTATTCGAAAATCCGATGATGGAAAGAAATGGCTCCAAAATAGGGGTGGAGAGCCAAGAACCATGGTAAGAAAAATTCTTCCTTCTCTAATTCTTATCTAAGTAAAAATCTTAAGAATAATTTAATAACCGTCTTCTTGTTTGCATAGGGCTTCCGAGGGGTACTGTCGTGTGCCCCGACATTGATGCCCTCGATAACCCCGAGGAAGCCGAGCGGGTGTTGCAGAATTCCCTTAACCGAAGCAAGGCTCGTGATCTACTCAAGCATTCGGTGAGGATGCCTCCTATCGGAGTCCTCAGTCTAAATGTAAGAAATCAAAGTGGAAGAGAACCTCCTCGACTGGGACTTGGGAGAAGAGAGTGAGAAAATCATCAATTTAACCGGTCAAAGTGGTTATTGATGTTGAAGAAGGGGCTAATGATGAAGGCGCTCCTCTTCAAAGAAGAAAAAGGTCTTCATCACCTCAACCGGGTGCTCAGCCGATAAAGCTTCAAAATCCATGATTAGAGGAAGTTCAAGTGCTTTGGGG